>MU134962.1:3035-13123 GCA_015039355.1 Ramaria rubella | reverse complement strand
AACCGGTTATACCCTTGGAATCTACTTTTATATGGGAGAGGTTACAGTTTTCATACCAAAAGAGTTTATAGACTTCGTAATCTAATACACTCTTTTTACCCTTATTTGATGTGACTGTATTTCGGTAGATTACACTAGTATGTACTGTTATTACGGTAAGAATATCTGAAACTACCACCCTGATGATTCCTAACCCTACTTCTAGTTGACTCCTTCATATACTACATCCAAAAATTTTTAATGGAATCAAACCACCTTACCCTACGTTGTCTAAAGGAAGTTGCTACACCATATGTTATAATAACATGTGATACCTCTTATAAGGTAAATATTGGAGGACCAAATAATGTTTACCCTTATTTAGCGGATAATGATGTATGGGAGGTTTGTGTAAACTTTGTCACTTAGGATAATAGAGATGAAGTAGGAGCACCATTTTGGGCAAATTCTTCATGGATGTGTATGGCTTCGGGCTGTAGTATAGTCCCTCACCTGGTGGCAATAGTTATACGTTATCCCGAACGTATTAGTCAGGAAATATCATTACCATAGAGGATCGACACGCTTCTTACAATCCTATTGAGGCAAGAAGTTGTGTTTTCGATGGAGCAGCCTTAGAGATAAGGTTAAGAGAAAAACAGGTTGAACGTTAAGCTTCTTAGAACATAGCAAGAGACATAATCTACCTCATTGGAACCGAAACTATTGAACCCTACTCGACAAGTGTTATCTCTTCCAAGGGTACGAACAAACGGTTTTCTTTTTTATATTATTTAAGTCAAAAACCTGCACATATAGTTTCTCTTAACTAAATATCAGGAGCATGGATACGAACATCATCCATACCGTTTACGTTAATCTAGGCGTTTTAGACCATCGAATGTTATATCTACATCATTTTTTCCCTCTCCTCCTCAAGAAACCAAGATCTCGTTTATCAGGAGATCTAGTACAATTGTCCAGGAAGGATCTTAAACTGATGCCAGTCTCTTAAGGGTCTTTACGACTATTTTAATAAAGAGTATATCTAAATCGTAGTTTCAGATACTATGTACTAAAACACCGTCTTGATAATCCCGATAACCTTAAACCTAGACTTCCTTCTAATTATTCTTGCTCCGTATGTAACTCTTACCATTACATACCTCTTTTAAGATGTCATGCCGGTCTACAAACACAATACCTGTACTTTCCATACAACAATAACAACCATGTACTCCCTCTACTCGGAGTCCATTAACATTTCCGATATCGTCGTAAGGTTCTTTTATTCCCATCTAATACTACAGCTACTTAATCTATCTTACTATTATGGTACATAATGACACCATCCTTGTAAAGGATAAAAGATAGATCATTGACAGTGATCTCTCGAATCGCTTACACAATACTGACGTGTCATAGGATCATCATTCTGGTAACAAGACTTCGTACAAGGTTTACATTCACTACCATACTTTGGTCATCCTCTTTCTATAATGTCACGATACTCCGAAAATTCTTTAAGCACCTATTCGAAGTCTTCCTCAATCTTTATATGCTGCTTCTCATTAACAACAAAAATTTTGGAATTCATACAATCAGTAAGAAGGAGAAGTTTTCTAGAGTCGTGAGTTAAGACCTTCTGATCAATATACTTAATATTAGGAACTCATTAATATTTGTAGTTTAAACGATCTTATTCTATCTGACCATAGAGCATGATGTTAGTCTTGTGTATGACATGACAAAAGAAGCTTTAATGTTCATGTCATAAGAGTAATGTAGAATATTATACTCATGATATTCCTTTTGCACCTATCATTAGTACCTTTACATGGACATGATTGTTATATGGAAAGTACAGGTATTAGAAGAATAGACCGGCATGACATCTTAAAAGAGGTATGTAATGGTAAGAGTTACATACGGAGCAAGAATAATTAGAAGGAAGTCTAGGTTTAAGGTTATCGGGATTATCAAGACGGTGTTTTAGTACATAGTATCTGAAAACTACGATTTAGATATACTCTTTATTAAAATAGTCGTAAAGACCCTTAAGAGACTGGCATCAGGTTTAAGATCCTTCCTGGACAATTGTACTAGATCTCCCTGATAAACGAGATCTTGGTTTCTTGAGGAGGAGGAAAAAATGATGTAGATATAACATTCGATGGTCTAAAACGCCTAGATTAACGTAAACGGTATGGATGATGTTCGTATCCATGGCTCCCTGATATTTAGTTAAGAGAAACTATATGTGCAGGTTTTTGACTTAAATAATATAAAAAAGAAAAACCGTTTGTTCGTACCCTTGGAAGAGATAACACTTGTCGAGTAGGGTTCAATAGTTTCGGTTCCAATGAGGTAGATTATGTCTCTTGCTATGTTCTAAGAAGCTTAACGTTCAACCTGTTTTCTCTTAACCTTATCTCTAAGGCTGCTCCATCGAAAACACAACTTCTTTGCTCAATAGGATTGTAAGAAGCGTGTCGATCCTCTATGGTAATGATATTTCCTGACTAATACGTTCGGGATAACGTATAACTATTGCCACCAGGTGAGGGACTATACTACAGCCCGAAGCCATACACATCCATGAAGAATTTGCCCAAAATGGTGCTCCTACTTCATCTCTATTATCCTAAGTGACAAAGTTTACACAAACCTCCCATACATCATTATCCGCTAAATAAGGGTAAACATTATTTGGTCCTCCAATATTTACCTTATAAGAGGTATCAATGTTATTATAACATATGGTGTAGCAACTTCCTTTAGACAACGTAGGGTAAGGTGGTTTGATTCCATTAAAAAATTTTTGGATGTAGTATATGAAGGAGTCAACTAGAAGTAGGGTTAGGAATCATCAGGGTGGTAGTTTCAGATTGGTGTCATCATTCCAATGACCTTATCATTATCTGTGAGAAGAGCCCATATTTTTATTATATTAGGATGGTCTAAAGATGATAATATTTTTACTTCCTTGATAAAGAGATCCTTGGGCTTTCTATTGATGTGCTTCACATAATACTTATTATTTCCAATGACCGCTATCTGACCATCTATAGTAACATTCTCTTTAGGTATTGTATTTACTTCTACTCCTATCTCTGACTTATCTACATAATCATCCAAAACTATTCTTTCAAGGTCATAAGAAGAGGCCGATTCTGATAGTTTCCAATTTATCATATCATACCTACCAGGATCCAGAGTATCCAATAAATCTACATCCAAACGATTGAAAACATATTCCTCTGCATCAGAATCCTCTACTTCTGATAAACCGTGGTTTAATCTTGACAATGCTCTTATCAGAATCTCTCCTTCATCCAACTCAAATAAAATAATAACACAGTCCACACCTTTTCCTACTGTTCCTTCAACCTGTGTTGATGAATGTCTCATATTTATATGTGTAGCATCTCATGTCCATATACTCAAATACTAAGTACTATAATTGAATATACTAGATTTCTGTTGTGCCAATACAACATGATGAATATAACGATACTTATCTTTATCATAACATTCACCAATGCATACTATCAGGCTCCTTTGGGAATAAACATTAGCTCTACTCCAGATTCCGTGGAAAGGACAGCCAAAAAGTTGGTAGATGCCTATAATGATAATGTCCACGCATCGGCAATGGTGTCTAATGTAGACATTGAAAAGGATCAACCTGGATGCTACAATGTTCTTTGGACTACAAAGCATTTTATAGGACAACAATGTAAAATGGGAGCTAGATGTACACCTACTACGAGGGTAGTATCGGCATGCTCAGGAAAAGTCACCAACAAGAAGATTGAGACTACTACTGACATATATAAGACTATTAACAGTTTTAAGCTTACTCTCGACTTAAGTGATATACTCTATGTTTATGTACCAGGAATATCACATGGAAGTCTGGAATCAACTAACACATTCGAATATACTCATCAAGTATCCAATTCAGAAGAATGGACTAGAGAGTTTGATAAGGGGTATAAATATATGGAATGGGGTTGTTCCCTAACATGGGACTGTAGTACTGGAAGAACCTTAGAAGATTCGACCAATTTTGTTTCCAGTGGGGCTACAAAGTATAGCCAAGGAAGGGGATCATGGTCCATGAGTGAATCTGATGATAGCTTCTGTATGCAACAGGGGCTGAGTAGCATTGCTATACAGAATTGTTGGACTCAACGTAAACAAATGAGAAAGTGTGTGCATAATGACCATGGATTGATAACACAGAAAGAAGGGGATGGGCAGAAGTGGTGGGGAGTAAAGGATGGCGAGCTACAGTACGGTAAGTGGAAAGTAGAAGATAACGTAGTGATACCTATAACGGATAAGAATAACAAAGGACTATCATATCTAGATTATACATCAGAGTCTTGCGAATATCGGAGGGTACCAAATATCCCTGTGACCATCGGATATCAATGCCATTATTCTGGTAATGTGTTTGGATGTCACAATAAATAAGGCTATTGGCCCCAATGTTAGTATACAATTTCTTGGAAGTACCCTTGCTTTTTTTAAAAGGGTAAATACTTACCATATTACATCCTTTGTTTATGGAATTTTTTGGAGTACTCATAGCTATGCTAATATACTATCACAATTATACAAACCCTAAGCAAATTAAATAATATTTTTTTTGTTTCAGCCGACCATTGGAGAACAATGTTGGGTATTCTATTTGTCTTGCTATCGCTATCCACTCAAATAGACTGTTCTAGGAATACCCCGCCCAGAGCTGGATGTATGCATCATTTTCATACTGTAGTAGTATGAATATAGATAATACTTTGATATCATCTTCTTACTCTACGAATTGTGCTGATGTACCGTCTTCTTCTATACGAATATCAACAATGCTGAAGCTTTTATCATAAGGAGTAATCAGGACGTGTACGTATCCTTTGCAGGAACAAACTTCACATCAAGGCAGATGCATTAGTAAGCTCACAACATTAATGGGAGAATAATTAGGTTCAGGGATCAAACTTTATGCTACAATGATCTTTTAAAATGAAAGTATAAATATACTTGTGATAAACATATAACAATGGTTCTTAGTACAACAGTACTTAAAGGCTGTCAAGTTGCAGAAAGTACTGATACCAACCCTTACAATCTTGAGTGCCATTGGTATACTCCATGGGGAGATTTGTTAAGAGAGGAATTAGAAGAATTCGAGGATGTACTAGTACATCCCCAGCTCACATTTTCATACAATGAAACAAACAGAGATAAGGATGAAGAAAGAAGACTGACACCGTTAACTCCGGACTTTCTTGTGAATATTTATAAGCTCACCAATGATACAATAAAATATAAAACAATTATATCATTAGAAGTAAAGAGGAAGTGTGATAACGTTGACAACGAAAATCTTGACTCAAGAGTGTCAGATGCGTCTAAGCAAATGAGAGACCAAGTTAGTTCATTGTTTACAAACAGAGACAATATGATAGTTATAGGTATGGTAGCAGTAGGCCCTGTATGGAGGTATTACAGATATTCTAGGAATGTGAGAAAGAGAAAGCATGTTAAAGATTCCAAGAGCAACGAGAGCTACGACCCATTAGCAGAAGAGAATGGGTCTGTAGATGTTGATAAAATTGCTGGACTAGAGTTAGATTTTAGATCTCAAAGAATGTCATTATATGATGATAATCATATACAAAACATGCAATTATTTATTGAGAATGTGAGAATGACAGTACCAAGAAACTGAAAGAATCCCCCTCTATTATTTAAAATATTAAGAATGCATCGTTGTTATGGTTACTTTGTCAAACTTGAAACAATAATCAAAGTGGGTAGAAGACTGAAGGTTGAAGATGATATGATGTGCTTATCGCATATAAAAAGTGTCCTTAACTATTATAACTATAATCTGGATTTTGTGATGGTCAAAGAACATAGAAGTGGATTTATTATGATATTATATGAAGGTGATAAAACAAAAGAAGAAATAACAGATGATGATTTAAGAGTAGACCCCTCCAGATTAGTAAATGTAATAAAGAGATTGGAAATAGATGAAAATAGTTTGGGTTTTTATACTGTTGATGAAGATTAGTAGGATGTTTTAAAAATATATTTATAACTAAACTGAAGAAGTTCCCACCATCATTTAAAATATTAAGGATGCATTACTGTTATGGCTATCCAGTTAAGCTCGAAACTATATACAGAGTGGGTGAACGATTAAAAGTAAAAAATAAAATAATAAGCTTATCATATATGAAAGATGTTTTAAATTACAATGGATTCAACGTAGATTTCTTGATGGCCAAAGAATATACGAATGGCTTCATTATGGTTATATACGAAGGTTCTAAAACAAAAGAAGAAATAACAGAAAAAGATCTAAAGATACAACCTTATGAGTTGAAAGGAATACTTGGAGAGTTAGAAGTTGATGAAAATAGTTTAGATCTCTTCACTGTTGATGATTATTAATAATGTTGTCTTTTTAAAATATGATTATAATCAAACTGAAGAAGTTCCCACCATCATTTAAAATATTAAGGATGCATTACTGTTATGGCTACCCAGTTGAACTAAATGTTATTAACAAAATAGCAAAAAGATTGGGTGTTACAAACGAAACAGGAAGCTTATCTTATATAAAGAATGTTTTGAACTACCATGGTTATGATGTGGACTTCTTAATAGTCAAAGAGCATAAACCAGGCTTCGTCATGGTTCTCTATGAAGGTAGTAAGAGAAAAGAAGAGATAGCATCTGAAGACTTAAAAGTACAACCTTCTAGATTAGAAGGAGTACTCGAACAGTTAGAAGTTGATAGAAATAGTTTAGATCTCTTCACTGTTGACGACTATTAGTAATGTTGTCTTTTTAAAATATGATTATAATAAACTAAAAAAAGAGTTCCATAATCACATAAATATTAAGGATGCATTACTGTTATGGCTACCCGGTTAAGTTCAAAACTATCTACAAAGTAGGTGAAAAATATGGAATATCATGAGTTTAAGATTTATAAAGAAATCACTTGAACATAGCGGGTTTTTACTTAGATTTTATAGAAGGATTAATAATGTCAATATATGAGAAAAAAGAAGCTATAGATAAAGATAATCTTAAAGTTCACCCATGTGATCCTACTCAAAGAATTAAGATAGTTTAACCAATTCTAGCAAGCTAAGAAATTCATCTTAGGACATCTGGTAAATTCTTTGAGTACTAATTTTAGATCACATGGGTGAACTTTAAGATTATCTTTATCTATAGCTTCTTTTTTCTCATATATTGACATTATTAATCCTTCTATAAAATCTAAGTAAAACCCGCTATGTTCAAGTGATTTCTTTATAAATCTTAAACTCATGATATTCCATATTTTTCACCTACTTTGTAGATAGTTTTGAACTTAACCGGGTAGCCATAACAGTAATGCATCCTTAATATTTATGTGATTATGGAACTCTTTTTTTAGTTTATTATAATCATATTTTAAAAAGACAACATTACTAATAGTCGTCAACAGTGAAGAGATCTAAACTATTTCTATCAACTTCTAACTGTTCGAGTACTCCTTCTAATCTAGAAGGTTGTACTTTTAAGTCTTCAGATGCTATCTCTTCTTTTCTCTTACTACCTTCATAGAGAACCATGACGAAGCCTGGTTTATGCTCTTTGACTATTAAGAAGTCCACATCATAACCATGGTAGTTCAAAACATTCTTTATATAAGATAAGCTTCCTGTTTCGTTTGTAACACCCAATCTTTTTGCTATTTTGTTAATAACATTTAGTTCAACTGGGTAGCCATAACAGTAATGCATCCTTAATATTTTAAATGATGGTGGGAACTTCTTCAGTTTGATTATAATCATATTTTAAAAAGACAACATTATTAATAATCATCAACAGTGAAGAGATCTAAACTATTTTCATCAACTTCTAACTCTCCAAGTATTCCTTTCAACTCATAAGGTTGTATCTTTAGATCTTTTTCTGTTATTTCTTCTTTTGTTTTAGAACCTTCGTATATAACCATAATGAAGCCATTCGTATATTCTTTGGCCATCAAGAAATCTACGTTGAATCCATTGTAATTTAAAACATCTTTCATATATGATAAGCTTATTATTTTATTTTTTACTTTTAATCGTTCACCCACTCTGTATATAGTTTCGAGCTTAACTGGATAGCCCATAACAGTAATGCATCCTTAATATTTTAAATGATGGTGGGAACTTCTTCAGTTTAGTTATAAATATATTTTTAAAACATCCTACTAATCTTCATCAACAGTATAAAAACCCAAACTATTTTCATCTATTTCCAATCTCTTTATTACATTTACTAATCTGGAGGGGTCTACTCTTAAATCATCATCTGTTATTTCTTCTTTTTGTTTTATCACCTTCATATAATATCATAATAAATCCACTTCTATGTTCTTTGACCATCACAAAATCCAGATTATAGTTATAATAGTTAAGGACACTTTTTATATGCGATAAGCACATCATATCATCTTCAACCTTCAGTCTTCTACCCACTTTGATTATTGTTTCAAGTTTGACAAAGTAACCATAACAACGATGCATTCTTAATATTTTAAATAATAGAGGGGATTCTTTCAGTTTCTTGGTACTGTCATTCTCACATTCTCAATAAATAATTGCATGTTTTGTATATGATTATCATCATATAATGACATTCTTTGAGATCTAAAATCTAACTCTAGTCCAGCAATTTTATCAACATCTACAGACCCATTCTCTTCTGCTAATGGGTCGTAGCTCTCGTTGCTCTTGGAATCTTTAACATGCTTTCTCTTTCTCACATTCCTAGAATATCTGTAATACCTCCATACAGGGCCTACTGCTACCATACCTATAACTATCATATTGTCTCTGTTTGTAAACAATGAACTAACTTGGTCTCTCATTTGCTTAGACGCATCTGACACTCTTGAGTCAAGATTTTCGTTGTCAACGTTATCACACTTCCTCTTTACTTCTAATGATATAATTGTTTTATATTTTATTGTATCATTGGTGAGCTTATAAATATTCACAAGAAAGTCCGGAGTTAACCTTCTTTCTTCATCCTTATCTCTGTTTGTTTCATTATATAGAAACGTGAGCTGGGGATGTACTAGTACATCCTCGAATTCTTCTAATTCCTCTCTTAACAAATCTCCCATGGAGTATACCAATGGCACTCAAGATTGTAAGGGTTGGTATCAGTACTTTCTGCAACTTGACAGCCTTTAAGTACTGTTGTACTAAGAACCATTGTTATATGTTTATCACAAGTATATTTATACTTTCATTTTAAAAGATCATTGTAGCATAAAGTTTGATCCCTGAACCTAATTATTCTCCCATGAGTGCAGATCTAAATAGTTTTCCATTTAGTACCTGAAGGAAATTTCAAACGTAATCTCTATGTTTCACATACTACAGGACATTTTCGTACCATATGGCACTATGCTGTAGCGATAAGAATTAAGGGTAACTCTTTTTTTAAAATGTTGCCTAAGGGGATGTTATTGTGAAGATGGAAGCATCGCTAAAATCTCCTCCGTTTAATAGAACATCATCCTGTTCTCCCACCTTAAGGAATTTATTTACAAGGTCTGAATATATGTAATAGTTATTGTTGGTTGTCTCAAAGATGTTAAAAGAGGTCTTCTCGCTCTCTATTCCAAGGTTGGAGAAATAAGGTATTCCATCATTGGTGCTAGTCAGAATCCGCACATCACCAGAGAAGTGTGTTATGTTCGACAAGTCTGATACTAGGGACATATTTCCAACTCCACTTTCAAATCCAAAGATAACATTAGAGTCACTAGTAGAGACAGTCAGATATCCCTCATTACTAGTACTTATAACCTTACTAGTATCGTTCGCGAGACTTATGATTCCCTGGGTTCCTACCAACTCTTCTGGTCCATTTCTGGTTATGGCACTCGAACAACTATAGCCAGACGTAGTGCTAATGTTGACAGGTATCGGACTATTACAAGAGTATGAAACTCCGTAGATATTTCTATGAGCCAGAAGAGCATCAAACGGGTTTTGGGTCCGCAAAAGGTTCTTATCGATGTATTTGATCTA
>MU134961.1:0-17329 GCA_015039355.1 Ramaria rubella | reverse complement strand
GGTGGTGACACCTGTTCCCTCCCCAGTCGTGAGAAAAGCGGTGTTTCAATGGTGGTTTTCAAATTCGGCTTTGTTTTTGAGTCGAGATGGATAGAGTGTGTCTGCTGCTTTGTCGATGTCATCTGAGTGTTTAGAGAGTTGTCGAATACGGAGTGCAAGGAGTTCTTCAGGAGTGAGATTGGGCTTGAAACCGGAAACAAGATACGTCGCTTCAAGGAGGTCGAGGGGAAGGATGGGATCAACACCGTAAAGAAGTTAGTAGGGAGAGAATCCTGTTGCTCTTCTAACTGTGACATGATCAGCAAAGAATGCATGATGACCATGATCTGGCCATTTCAATATTTTGCCTTCGCAAGCTTTGATGAGTGCTTCTCGAATTGTAAAGTGTTCTCTTTCTACAACTCCATTTGCTTGACAATGGTAAGGTGAAATGTGAATCTCAGGAATGCTATATCATCGAAGAAGTTCATGAGTAGCACCTTTGAGTTCTGGACCATTGCCAGTAACGATTTCTCTGATTGCTCCATAACAACAGATGAGTTCTTCAAAAATGAATTGAGAAACTGCACGAGCTGTAGCATTCTTGAGTTTTTGTCCTTCTGCGGCACCTGAAAGATTGTCACGAGCTGCTACAATATACCGATAACCTTGAGCTCTTGGCATAAGCATAATGTCGAGGTAAATTTTGGAGAATAGAGTTGCAGGGGTAGAAATGGTGATAGGAATGTGAACTTTGTAGGTTGAACGAATTTGGCAAGGGTGGCATGAACGAACATATCGTTTGACATCAGTGAAGTAAGAAGGCCACCAAAAGCGAAGAGAAATAGTCTTAGCAGTAGAGTAGATTCCACGATGACCTAGTTTATCATGAGCAAGTTCTAGAATATGATTGCGTCGAGGTCGTTCAAGTATAACTTGTAGTGGATGTCCTTTTGAGCGTCTCCAAAGCTTGTTATTTCTGACGAAGTATCTTCTGGCTTGATGGAGGAAGTGATGTCGTTGTGAAGGGGAGGAAAATGTAAGAAGTTTGAGAGTAGTAAGGAAATCTTGGATACGTTGAAGGTGATCTTCTGCTGGTCGAGTATCTTTGACTTGATGAAAAACTCGCCACCCATCTCTGTAATCAACACTGTCAAGGATGGCATAAGTGTCTCCTGAACGTTCCAATAAATAATTAGCTTCGGCTATCCATTCATAATCTTGTTCTTCTTCTTTTCGTCCTATGTCATAATCGTTTTCTTCTTCTTCTTCTTCTTCTTCATCATCTTCTTCTTCCACCTCCGAGTCGTCTTCTGCAGGTCTTCGACGAGAGAGTCCATCTGGGCCTTTGTGTAGAGTAGCTGGAACATGTTTGAGATCAAAATCGAAGAGAAGAATACCCTCCATCCAGCAATTGAGAGTTGCATTTGGCTGAAGATCTGGACAATTGATCATTTGGCGAATGTGCTTGGCATCAGTTTCAACGAGGAGATTCTTGATACCAGCAAGATGAATTCTTGAATGACGAAGGGAGCGATAGAGACCATAGAGTTCTAACTTGGGCCGACTGTATCTTGATTCTCGTTCATTGATAGGAAGTGAGCCTTATTGTACTGGTCTTCTTTGATTGTTTTTGTCGAGCTGGAAGATGATGAAACCGATAGCGATGATGGGAGTGTCAACTGCAACAATGACAAGTCATCCTGATTTATAGTTGATGGTGATGAGGGCAGGAGAATGTGCAACAGCTTGCTTGAGAGCATCCATAGCTTCTTGTCGACGTTCATTCCATTCGAATGGAACAATCTTGCGAGTGAGTTCAGTGAGTGGTCTTGCAAGTGCTGAATAATTCTTGATCCAGATACGTGATGTACCACAAAGTCCTAAAAATCCACGAACTTTGGTTGTATTCCTTGGAGTAGGCCACTTGAGGATTTTGGAGACAGTAGAATGATCTGGAAGTCGTCCTTCATATGTGACTCTTTGACCAACAAGTAAAACATCAGGTCAAGCAACTTGAGACTTCTTTGGGGAGATAGTAACATTCTGCAATTCGATGTAGGATTCGATTGACAATGACGGCGTGTTCCCAAACAAAATGACGAATGCCTGAGTTTGGAATAGTCTCATAAGATCTATCTGGCTGTTTGTATCGAGTAGGAGGGCCTTTGATTCCGAGATCGTTGATCATAAAACCAACATTATCAGGGATTTCGTCTTGTAGAACAAAGACAGTGCAGTTCTGGAATTCTTTCTTCGATGCTAATACGATTTCGACGTTGCCAAGGTCGTCCTAGAAGAAGAGAGAATTCGACTCTGCCACTGACCCAAAGATCTGTTGTAGTGACGAGATTTCCTGTGCTGAAATTGACATTGTGAATACGTCCTTCAAGGGGAGTAGTGTGCTGTCCAGCGTCACGCATAAATGAAGTGGCTGAAAGATCCATAGGTATCTGTGTCTGATTGGCAACTTCACGTGATATGATGTCGAGTTCTGAGCCAGAATCGATGAGGGTATTGACTGAGTGTCCTGTATCAAAGCTCATGCGAATGGAGATGAGTCTAGCTTCACGAGGACGATAGCGCATTGGAGGATTCATGCCCATATTGTGAACCATAGCAGTGTCAATGTCGATGTTGCTGTCTTGAGTGTAAAGTGTAGGACGAGTAAGTTGCAGATAATCCAAAATCTTCTTTGACGTAAGAGGTGATGAGCCCAATACTTCTCCGAGTTTGACAGTGATAGGTGAGTCCAAGATTTTGTCAACGAATGTGTCAACATTGAGATTGCGCTGGAGTTGTGACTGAAGCTTCGTCGAAGGAGATGAAGGAATAGTGACTGGAGCTGGTGTCTTGGAGGTCTTGCGAGCTGTGGAAGGTTTCATCGATGAGTTTGATGGCTTATCATCACTGGGAGGTCCAAAACAAGAAGGAGTTGCAGGAGGTGTAGGCTGAGAGACATCTTCCATGATTTGATCATCGTCATCTGGATCAAAAGGGAGGGAAGGAATGTCATAAGGAGTAACCTTAGGAATAATGTTGTCTTTGTCTGCTGATGCTGATGGAGTAGGAGACTGGGAGGCATCAGGAAGAGGGGATATAGTTGCCTGAGCGGGGATTGCCGGAGTAGATGACGTGTCTTGAGCTTTGGGAGCAAGCTTAGGGCGAGGAGGAGGATAAACTCCATCGAATCTTGTCTTCTTCCTATCGCTTTTTCTCTCGTCACGTGGTCGTGAGACAGGATTGGTATACTGTGCATAGACCTTGCCACTGTTGCTTTCTGAGTAGTCTGAGTCAGCTGTATATATTTCTGGAGGAGCCATGATTAGATTGGTGGTTGCAGGACGATCTGAATTTTTCGTGAGTTGGAGAGCTAATTCACAATTGACGGCAGATAAAATGGTTTCTGAGCCATTATGAAGGATGTCTGAACCATCTGGCCATGTGATGCGACCTGAATCATTTCGAGCAATGGTGTTAGCAGCAATCATTGTGTCAGCTTGATGGCATCGTTGAGTTCCATGTCCTTTTTCTCCACAGAAATAGCATCCAAACGAGCTAGAATTAGCCTGTTGGGATTGACTCGAGGAGGATGTATTGGTGCGAGGGCGAGCTTCACTTGAGCGTTGGGAGGGCTTCGGAAGAATATTGACCATAATGGGCGCCTTTGTGACAATTCGAAAGTAAAGAGAGTAGTAGTTGGGGTTGCTGATGTTCATGCGAGCAAGCTTGTCGATGAGATCTGCAACTTTGTTAGTTTCATTTTGGGATGAGCCATTGGGTTTAGAAGTTGAAGATGATGGATTAGAAGTCGAAGTAGGAAGGGGAGAAGCAGGAGAAGCTTTCTTGGACTTGGAGGTTGTCTTCTTCTTCTTTTTCTTCTTGTCGTCATCAGAATCACTGTCGTCATTGTCTGATGAACCACTTTCTTCTTCGTCTGAGTCATCTGCTTCTGAAACAAGACCATCTAAGTCAGATTCATCATCATAGAATTTACCAAGGTCAAAGACATGTTCTGCAGCTTTGACTACAATGTCGATTTTGAAGGGAACAGATCTGTCGAGTGCAGCATTTTCCTGGAGCATTCTGTCTTCAAGTTTCTCCCGAATAGATTTTGGAATACCACGCCAGAAGTATCTTTCATAGTCATTGTCACTGATTTTGGAGCGGTTGAGCAGCCAGCCTGCAATGCGAGTGAACTTCCTTTGATAGTGATGGAAGCATACACATTTCGAAGGAGCCTGTGATGATACTTGGTTGTAAAGTTGGCCAGATCTTTCTCTTTAAAGCGTTTTGATGTCCGGTCATGATCATATAGAACTCTAAGCTTGGCATCAAATGCGGTCCAATTCTTCTGATGGAATTCAGTTAAGCCTTCGATGACCTGTCGAACCGATCGTTTGACATAGAGAGGAAGTCGTTTGAAGCGGTCTTCATTTGTTAAACCATATGCATCGGAAAGTTCTGCAAACGTTTTGAGGAAGGTGGCAACTTCATTGTATTGGCTGGAAAATTTTTTGGGTGCATAACGAGAGCGAGGGGAAGGGAAGTCAAATTTGGAGCGGATTGGTTGAGACATGACAATAGATGAGCTTTGTGAATGGGATCTGACAGGTGTATTGAGCTCTGTTGGAGTCAAGAAGTCATATTCAAGGGGATATAGGATGGGATGGTCAATAAGGGAGTCAATTAGCAGGGGATTGTTGACAGGAAGTGAAGTCCAGGGACGTGCTTGATTGGGATACCAGCTAGGATCGTTGATATGAAGTTTAGATGAGGATAACAGCCAAATGTGACCTGGTGGAGGTGTATTGACTAGCCGACCGGGACGAGCAAAACAAGTCTTTGGACCAAAGAGGGAGTCAAGGATCGGGCCAAAGAAGGAAGGAGATGGATCTGATGGAGGTGAGTGCTGAATGCCAGTGGATTGTACTTTGATTAGAGTACCGGACAGGCAGCTACAAATGATGATTGATTGACAGGCACTAGGAACGATCGCCGATGGATGACTTCAAAAGGATCCGGTACAAATCGGGCTAATGAGATCCTGGTAATTGGCACTTGATGAAGGGTGCTGTCAGATGTCAGCGAAGACCGGATGTGGTCAGAAGTAGTCGGAAGTGGTAGGAGTCGGATTGGGAATGAATGGGAATACAAATGGAGGCCAGATGAGCGTCAAAAGATAAGCAAGCGCTTGATGAAGCCCAAAATAGAAGGTATGAGTGCCAAGCGCCTTGGAGGTATGAATGAGGTGAGGCAAAGAGGTCCCAAGATGGCAATGGTAAGTCCAGATGTGGAATAGGATCTGCAGGAAAAGCTTTGATCCGGTGTGGGGTACCAATTGAGATGGCTGTCAACTGTATTGGCCGTTGCGAAGTGTGGTTAACTTGCAATTCGACTTCCTGTTATGTACAAAATAGACAGGTGTCGTCGGAATAGCTGGGTATGACAGATATAAATGGCAATAACTGTCGGAGAGAGTGCCAGATAGATGAAACAGGAAGGGATAAGGCCTTATGGAGAAGATGATGGAGTAGGAACATATGTGATGAACGATCAATGGGCAAGACCGAACTGAGTTCTGGAAGGACTTGATGGAAGGATGTGTGTCAAAATGGGAATAGGGATTGCTGAGATGATAGACAATGGACTGTGCCTCTCTGGGGCAGCCACAAATGTCAGTTTACTTTCGGAAATGAATCCAAAAGACAGTGGGTAGCGGTGTCGTCGTTGCACAGCTACTTACACTGGTGTTTGGCTCAGTGCGCTTTGCTATCAGCAGCAACAAAAGTAGAACAAGGACAAAGATGAAGACGTAGCAGTGATGATGACGATGACATAATACACTGACGTAAGCGTAGACGAGATACAACAGCAAATGTCACGTGATTGACAAAGCTGGCCTTGACGTAGACGTAGAAGTAGTAGACGTAGTAGTAGACTTAGACTTAGACTTAGACAAGTGAATCCAACTGAAAGAGGGGAATTGGGGTACACTTAGGGCAAAACAGGCCTTATATACATGAGCAGAACAACAAACGATGCGAGTATGCCATACAACGATGTCGTCGACAGCAGACAGGAGAAATGACTAACGGCGAGAGGCAGAAAACCAAAATAGGAAGGTGGTTTGTAATAGAATGGAGAAATGAGTCAGGTGGTCGAAGAAATGAATAGAAATGTGGCAGCGAATTGGAAATAGAAGCACAGGAATAAAATAGAAGTGAGTCACAGACAATAGACCATGTGGAACAATTGGAAATAGAAGCACAGCCAAGAAGCGAGTGAGTCAGGTGATGAAAATGAGTCATAGCCGTCCAATAGGATTCCAGTTGCTTGTCAAATATCTCCGAAGATGAGTAAGTGAGTCATATGACTTGATGACAACTCAGAAACATGTGAACCAATCACGAGACTTGGATATGAATTTCCTCCAGAGAGGGAATGAAGACGAGGCTTTCTTGATGAAGTCCTTAGGCACATAACCGTAGCAAACCTCTGTTCCTGGTCTGTGCTCTTTGATGTACCAGTTATTCCTGAGGACGATACGATGCCAACCATTCACTGGTTCGAAGTTTGGGTCAAAACCGATGACGTAGAAGGGAGCATGGAAGGTTTGATCGAATACCCATATGCAATCGTGAATGCGATAAGGAGGATATGAGGGGAATACTCGGAATGGACCTTCAGGAGATTTGACATATAGAGGATAGTACCGACGATGTGTGACCTGTGGAGGAGGACTGGACAAATGAACATCAAGGGGAGAACACCGACTACGAAGTTCAACGCGTGGTCCAACGTGTATGTCTGGCTTGGCAGTTATCTGAAACGAGTCATGGGATGTGGTGGCGACAATGCTGGATGGCATATTGAAAACAGAATTGATGAAAAATAGAATGAGTGTGGAGATGATGTGTCTGGCAGACTGGAGGTAGCACAGCAGATGATGATAGGCGCGTGTGCAGTGAGCGTCTTTTGTAGTGTAGTAGGCGCTGTTGAGTCTCATGCTTGTCAACGTGACCCTGGAGGAGCAACTCCCGATTTTCTTGTATATGTGCATCACGGGTCTGTCTGTTCACCATGTTGGCAAACACTTTCAGTGGGCCAATGAAACAATCTCCAAGCATTTCACACTCATTCTTTTCCGCTTGTCTGCCTGCCCTTTCCATTCCAAATATGTACACTTGCCCGATGAGAACTCAAACGTACTTCCAGAGATCGAGAATCACCTGAAGTTTTATCCCTTTTTCAAAGATGCAATTGGCACAATTGATGGGACTCACATCCAGTGCATGCCAACTGCTTCAGACCAACAAGCTGCACGTGATCGTAAGGGGTTGCTCAGTCAAAACTGCCTGACTGCATGTAGTTTTGACATGCGTTTCACCTACATGTGCAGTGGCTGGGAAGGCTTGGCTGCTGACTCCACAATGTTCCACGATTCCCGACTGAATGACCTGTACATCCCTATGGGGAAATATTACCTGGCCAACACAGGATTTCCTTCATGTGATGGGCTGCTTATACCTTATTGTGGTGTACACTATCATCTCACAGAATGGGCACGTGCAGAGCTATGGTGAGTATTTATTCATAGCCCATGGAGAACTTGCTAACCCCTGTGCAGATCTCGCAATGCCTAGGAGCTCTTTAACCTTCGACATGCGTCTGCACATAATGTGGTGGAACGTATATTTGGCATGCTCAAAGCGCACTTTCATATCCTGATTCACCCACCCCAGTATAGCATGGAGACCCAGGCCAGGATTCTGCCTGCTCTTGCAGCTCTCCACAATTATATTCGGTATCATGACCCAGTGGAATTTTAGGACTTTCATGATGAGGAAGACTCTGAGAGGGGTACCGGTGGAGATGTCAGGGAGTTGGCTGTGGGAGTGCCACACATTATGGAAAGGTGGCATGCAAATCTTCATCAAGACACTATCGCTGGATCAATGTGGCATGAATATCCCCTCTTGCTCCAGTCGCGGGGCCTCTTGTAACAATTTTGTAGACTATTTGTAAATATGGTCATATTACACTGTTTCTCACTGAAAGAAACTAGAAATTTTTTTTTTTCTAAGTAACAGTCAAGTTTTTTTTGTTTTAAGAAAGGGAAAGTTTTTTCTAAAATGACTTGAAATTCTGGTGCATGTATACATAGAATTGTAACTACAGATTGTAACTACAGATCAAATTGCTTCACTTGGCAGCATCCCCATCCAGATCCTGGAGCTGCTTGAGAAGCCAAGTCTTCCTGAGCTCAGGGGAAATGAGGGACAAATACATGTGTATGGCAGCATCACTTGAGAGGAAATAGTTGCAGAGGATGGAGAGCTGGTCCATATTGAGCCACGTCTCGTTCAACTGCATGAACTCTGAGGTGGCAGCTGCACGTTCAGCCTTTGATGGACCCAGTGCAGCCTTCTTTTGAGGTGTCACTGGAGGAGCCCTCCCAAACACGTCCTGGTCAGTTAGCTTGGGGGGTGAGCCAGACCCAGGGGGTGCAGCGCTAGAGAGTGCCTGGCTACTCATGCCAGAGGATGGACCCTGGATCTGCATCACTGTGGCCATGTGGATCGTATTGCAGAGCTCCTGCAAGTCCTCATGTGCACAGTCCATCAGCACCACACCACCTGTGCCACAATGTTTCTTGCTTGACATCACTGAATTGCTTGTGGCTGACATACTTGGGAGCCCGTCCAAGGCCGAAGTTTTGCGTTTTGTAGACCCTGTGGCATCGTTTCAAGACCGAGCAGGTGTGATGGGGGCAGAGGAGGAGTTGAGAATGGAAGAGGAATAATCGGATGTTGTCATGAGCCCCAGGCTGCCTAGCCATGGCATCACACTGGGGCCGCTAGGGGGAAACAAGGGAGGGACTGACTCTTGCACAGACAGCCCAAACTCCCTGGAAAGGTCTATGTTGAAAAGGCCGTCAGCCACGTCCCACTCCCAGTTTAGATCCATGCTCATCGCAGAATTCCTTGGGTCCAAGCCCATCCCGCTCCCTGAATCGAAAATCATCTCACTCCTTCCCTCACCAGCATTTGGGATTGTCATATCTGGCACCTTCCCTGCATCCTTAGACCCACGCAAGGGTGTAGCACCAACTGACCCGTTACTGGCACGGTACACATGTTTTGCTGTCACCTTGTTGGGCATCAGGAGGCTCATCGACTCATAAAATGGGAATCCTTTCTGGCCAAGAATATTGGCCCTCGTGTGGTGCTATAGAGACTATCAGTCGTGGCCTGTGAGATCCACGGATCACTCACTGCCGTAAATTCTGCCCATACACTGTCGTCTACGGACATGTTGACCCCGTGATCATCATCCCATGACAACCCAGAGGTATTCTTGATCATCATTACCAGTGTAAACTGATCCTTGAGCTGGATCTCATGATCAGTTAGGATTGGAAGAGAGGCAGCAGGCCCACTCACCCACCCCATTTCAATCTACATGCCTTGGGAGTCTTAACGGCGCCTTTGGAATAGTACAGAACCATCTTCTGAGCGGCCTGGTTCCAATTCCCTGAGTTTACAAAGGAAAGAATCAGCTTTTACTAGTGGGATGTTTTGGCCTTTCAAAAGATCATCGCCTTTTTCCCACAGTAATCTGGGATTATGCATTTTGTCCACAGTTTACATAAGAAAACCTTACAAGCTGAGTATGAAACATGTCTCTTTTTGGATTTCAGCATGGTTTTGGGGTCTCAATGGGGTTCTACTGGGAATGACCATTTTTTTGGCACTTTCATTCCGCTCAGTTTGGGAGCACTGATGATCCCAGATATGGGATTAAAGTAGAGACTCTCCTGTAATCTGTCCCCACAACTTCCTAGGTACTCTTATTTTATTTTAAAAATGTTTTCTGTTTTCATGATCATAGTATCTTGACACAATCCAGCCAGGATTGTAGTCACATGACCATGCCGTGCATCCATAAGTTTCGTACTGGTGACATAAACTTCAAAATCAAAACTTTCAAAGCACACTTTCCGGCATTTTTTAAGTTCACTAGTAAATATCTGGTGGTATTTAACAAATTGTTACAGTACATGAGAACTGTCACAAGGACTGTGTCTAGTTACACTGCAGGCTGGCATTGAGGGGCGATGGTGATGGCGTACAGGTGGCGAGAGGCACTGAGAGGAGGCATGCAGGTGGCAAGAGGCACTGAGAGGTGGCATGCAGGTGGCAAGAGGCGATGGGATGGTGGGTGGGTGTTGAGGGGCGACACAGAGGGGGGGTGATGGGGAGAGGATGGCGGGGCATTGAGGGGTGCTGCAGAAGGTGTGCAAGTGTGTTAGGGTGATGCAAAGGGGGTGGGGGTGACGTGGATGGTGTGGCAGGGTGTTGAGGGGTGCTACAGAGGGTTTCCGGTGTGGGGGCGACGCAGACAGGGTGGGCGATGTGGAGAGAGGGTGCCAGGGCATTGAAGGGTGCCACAGAGGGTGTGAGGGTGCATGGGGGTGATGCGGAGGGGCTGGAGGCGACACGGAGGGTGGGGGCAATGCAGATGGTGTGGGGCCTTGAGGGGTGCCACAGAGGGTGTGAGGGTGCATGGGGGCAATGCAGAGGGGCTGGGGGTGACACAGAGGGTGGGGGCAACACAGATGGTGTGGCGGGGCATTGAGGGGCACCACAGAGGGTGTCCAGGTGTGGGGGTGACCTGGAGGGGGTGGGGGCGACATGGATGGTATGGCAGGGCGTTGAGGGGTGCTGCAGAGGGAGTCCAGGTGTGGGGGTGACCCAGAGGGGGTGGGGGCGACATGGATGGTATGGCAGGGCGTTGAGGGGTGCTGCAGAGGCATGTGGGTGCATGGGGGCGATGCAGAAGGCATGCAGGTGCGGTGGTTTGCACTGGGGGTCCTTGCTGGACCAAGGGCGTATGTCGGTTGTACCAACATACATCCCCCCTGCTGGCATGTCTGCTGTAGTGTGGGGGTAGGCTGTCATAGAGGGCCGTCCAAGCCTGGACGGCGCTGTGTGGTCATGCTCCACTGCCAGGGTGCACGGATGTCACAGCGTGCAATGGCACAGCTTATGTGCAGTCCAAGTAGGCCTGGGGATTTTTTGAGGTCCCCTGGCATTGTCCCTGGTTGTGGCTGGGCAGTGCACACTGGATGTGGTCGTGGGAGCGAGAACGCAGCAGCGCGACATTTCACATCACAATGGTGCCTGCTTGTCCAGCGGTTTGCTGACTACGCAAGAGCATACGATCTTGCATAGTCAGCAAAGTTACACTGCAGTGGATTATGTATGCAGCCGCATTTGCACTGGCGTATGTAATCAAACGACATGGCTTTGCAATGATCATTCCACACACACCAAACTTCCATGCAGTTTTTTGAGTACTATCTGGTCTGTTTTCCTTTTCTTTTCTGTGCTTGTTGAGTGCTTACTGTCTGGCACTCTTCCAGCAGTGTAAGTTGCTATCTTTTTCTTTTCACACCCCAGCTATTCCTCTTTCACTGATGCAGGTCAGACTCTTTGTTCTGATGCTTGGATTCCTAACTCACTCTCACAAATAGGCCTGATCACAGTAGAGGATTTGATGCAGATTTAAAGGAGATTTGAACAGAGATTTGGAATTTTTTTAAAGTTCTGACAATGCCCCAAAAACTGGCTTTAACTGTGAGAGGCCTGTTTTAAATGCTAGTGTTGAGTCAATTTAGAGAGCACTGGCTGAGCATGGCAGCTTAACGGCAGGAGCTGAGAATCAATTTTCTTCATCTTACCATGACATCCTCCCACCCAATGTGACAATCTGGCTTCTATAATGCTGCTATGATGGGCCAGTGAGATAGGCCAGCCCATCTCCAAATAAAGATATAAAATAAAGGGTTTGAGGGGTAGCTAGGATGTAAAGTACCAATAGTACAGTGATATCTGAGCATAAACTGTTTGAACTATTGTTGTTTCACTCAAGGATAGTTCACAAGTATATACTAACTTCCAGAGATAAAATTGTAGAGGTCTTGCTAAATTTGAAGAGTAACTTGGCAGACCACAACATCCTCACCGCAAGCCACAATGGACAGAAGCATGCAGGTTAGAGCTCTGTCACAGTGGCTGGCAGAAATCCAAATCCAAATCCATGCATTTTTCCAAATCGCCTCCTGGAGTCAATTTGGGGATTTGGATGGATTTGACATCCAAATTGCCTTCCCAAATCCCCATCAAATCATCTACTGTGATCAGCCCTAATGAAATAGTTATGGTGAGTGTTCTTGATCTTTTTCCTGTTTACTTTACCAACTCTGGAGCAACACCATTGCAGTTCCTTTGGTTTTTGTTTGCTTGTTTTGCTGTTCCCTGCCTATCAGCCCCATCCCCTTGGTGTGTTCTCCATTACTCTCCTATATATATGTTAATTGAAATACTTTGCAGTTACATGATTGGTCTATTCAGTCTCTGTGTGTCTGGAATGTCTTCACCAACAGGCAAGCTTTTTGTCATTTTTATGTGGGTTATACATACATGTCAATGATGAATTCTAACTTTGCATCTTCTGTTACCTAAGGGATTCTCTGCAATTTGAGTGTGAAAGAGAGGTAAATGACATGAAGGTAGGACGCAGACTAATATGTGTTCACAGTACCTGGGTGGGATGAAACAGCTCATCATCACTGTGTGTATGACATTGTCACCAATGGTGGACCAGAGCACGTCATCTCACCCAGGTACTGAGGCTTCTATCACCAATGTGTGTGTGTGTCATCGCTGCCTATGGTGGTAGACTCTAGAGGCCTTCACTGTCAGATGTGCTGATGAGGTTTTGAGTTGCAGGCACATGATACAGTGCATTCACATATGCTGGCATGCCTATTAAATATGCACTTCAATAGCCTTAACACACTAATGAGAGGAAACATGAATGGGAGTGAGAGGATGGCAATAAGGGAAAATGAAGGAACTAGATGGAAATAAGAAAATCATGAGATGTTCCTGTAAAATAACTTGTATTTTTCAAATATATGATTGTTGGTCAGCAGTATTTATGAGTCAAAACTGTCCCCATTGGGATTTTGAGTTTTTCACATTGATGATTATGGCCATGTGACTGTGTTTCTGTCCACAACAGTAATGTGATTCACAGTAATGTACAAGAAGTCCTGGTGTCTTCATTCACAGCTCAATTAGTATCCCCACTCTTCATAGATGTACACTCAGTGGGAGATTCAATATGGGACATTTGGGACACTTAGATTTGCACTAGGTGTATGGGACAGTATGGGATGGCCTGGGACAGTCTTATTTGGAGGATCGCCTGATAGAAAATCAACTACACCTTGGTGGCAAGGAGGTGTCAGGGTGACAAACATAGGGGAATCGGCCTCTGTCATGTGGAGAAGTGACCCATTTCACAAGTTCCATATGGTCTCTGTGAAGTTTTCCCCATCCCCAGCCTCTGCTCGGTGTTCAACCAGGAACTTGACAAGAGCCTCAAGTGACCCGTTGCGCCAATCACATCTGCTGTGGTCATCAGCAACAAGAGGAGGTGGATCTTGAAGGGGTGGGTTGGAGTTGGGTGGGCTACTACGAGTGTGCATCATCGTCACCAGCATAGAGTGGAACATTGACATATGGAGATGTGACTGGCATTTTGAACTCAGAGGAATGGCTGGGAGCCATTGACTGAGTCAGCTACTGGTGGGGATGGATGTGTAAGCTAAGTTAAGTTAACATTCTGCATCCAAACAGGACCTTACCAATCTAATTAGATGCACACCTCACTTGTGTGGTCTAAGTCTAAGTAGGACACCCTTCACAATATCTCTATCCTGCGGGGAAAAGAGATATTGCTAGGGTGTCCTACTAGACCACACAAGTGAGGTGTGCGTCTAAAAGGATTGGTAAGTGCTGATAACCAAGTCTGTGTCAACACTGGGTGTTGGTGATACTGGCACTGGGGGTATGAGCAGATTTTTAGAGTAAAAAATGTGATAAAAGTGCTTTCCCTTACAGATTATTCATTCACTGTTCTGATTGAAAAATCTCCCAAAAATGCTGCTTTTTTATCAAGTTTTAGGAGCTGAAAATCTGGTACATACTTCACATTTCTAGGCATGGGAAATGGATGTAAAATGTGAGAAATAATGAATTTACTCATTGATTTCATGCCACAAAAATGTATGGACAATCTTGGTTTTCATTGACATTTTCAACAGAAAAGAACCAAAATTTATCCAAGATTTCATAGTAGAAAAAAGGTGAAAAAATTAGTAAAATATATAAGATTTTCATGAGATTTTTCAAAAATATTAGCCAATGAATAATCCAACATTGTTCTTTAATTTTTGCAAGGAAAAACCTTATGGATAAATGATTATCCAATAATTTTGGTTCTTTTCTGTTGAAAATGTCAATGAAAACCAAGATTGTCCATACATTTTTGTGGCATGAAATCAATGAGTAAATTCATTATTTCTCACATTTTACATCCATTTCCCATGCCTAGAAATGTGAAGTATGTACCAGATTTTCAGCTCCTAAAACTTGATAAAAAAGCAGCATTTTTGGGAGATTTTTCAACCATAACAGTGAATGAATAATCTGTAAGGGAAAGGCACTTTTATCACATTGTTTACTCTAAAAATCTGCTCATGCCCACAGTGTGGCCAGGGGCATACGATGATGGTGGTTGAAAGGCAAAGAAAGATGATATTAGGTAATCTACATGTAATGCTTGTATGCTAAACTACCCAAAAGCAACATACCTCCTCAAGCGTAACATGTAAATAGAATGTAATTCAAAACATTACAAAGCAAAATCCACTTCAGAAACTGATCCAGCTACCTCTTGTACTGTACTGGCCTGTTCTGCAGAATTGCTGGTTGAGTACGTGTTACGGTGACAAGCATGATACTTGACAGTGCCTACTACACTACAAAAGACGCTCACTGCACACGCGCCTATCATCATCTGCTGTGCTACCTCCAGTCTGCCAGACACATCATCTCCACACTCATTCTATTTTTCATCAATTCTGTTTTCAATATGCCATCCAGCATTGTCGCCACCACATCCCATGACTCGTTTCAGATAACTGCCAAGCCAGACATACACGTTGGACCACGCGTTGAACTTCGTAGTCGGTGTTCTCCCCTTGATGTTCATTTGTCCAGTCCTCCTCCACAGGTCACACATCGTCGGTACTATCCTCTATATGTCAAATCTCCTGAAGGTCCATTCCGAGTATTCCCCTCATATCCTCCTTATCGCATTCACGATTGCATATGGGTATTCGATCAAACCTTCCATGCTCCCTTCTACGTCATCGGTTTTGACCCAAACTTCGAACCAGTGAATGGTTGGCATCGTATCGTCCTCAGGAATAACTGGTACATCAAAGAGCACAGACCAGGAACAGAGGTTTGCTACGGTTATGTGCCTAAGGACTTCATCAAGAAAGCCTCGTCTTCATTCCCTCTCTGGAGGAAATTCATATCCAAGTCTCGTGATTGGTTCACATGTTTCTGAGTTGTCATCAAGTCATATGACTCACTTACTCATCTTCGGAGATATTTGACAAGCAACTGGAATCCTATTGGACGGCTATGACTCATTTTCATCACCTGACTCACTCGCTTCTTGGCTGTGCTTCTATTTCCAATTGTTCCACATGGTCTATTGTCTGTGACTCACTTCTATTTTATTCCTGTGCTTCTATTTCCAATTCGCTGCCACATTTCTATTCATTTCTTCGACCACCTGACTCATTTCTCCATTCTATTACAAACCACCTTCCTATTTTGGTTTTCTGCCTCTCGCCGTTAGTCATTTCTCCTATCTGCTGTCAACGACATTGTTGTATGGCATACTCACATCGTTTGTTGTTCTGCTCATGTATATAAGGCCTGTTTCACCTTAGTGTACCCCAATTCACCTCTATCATTTGGATTCACTCATCTAAGTCTTCTAAGTCTACTACTACTACTACGTCTACATCAAGGCCAGCTTTGTCAATCACGTGACATTTGCTGTTGTATCTCGTCTACGCTTACGTCAGTGTATTATGTCATCGTCATCATCACTGCTACGTCTTCATCTTTGTCCTTGTTCTACTTTTGTTGCTGCTGATAGCAAAGCGCACTGAGCCAAACACCAGTGTAAGTAGCTGTGCAACGACGACACCGCTACCCACTGTCTTTTGGATTCATTTCCGAAAGTAAACCGACAACGTGGTGGCTGTGAATGCCAGGGACAGATGGGCTGATAAGAGTAGGTAGGGAGGGCCAAGGGCATGTGGGCGATCGCACCAGGGTGTGTGGGTGGTATGGCACCATTGGGGCTGACTAGGGGTGCTGCCACTGGAGCAGTACTTTTTCTTGTGTGTTGGAGCGAGGCAGGGCCATTGTGCAATCAAATTTGAAGATGGCCAGAGGCCAATCAAGGAGATGAGCTGGGCCAACACATGTTTGCTGTGGTTCCTGTGGTGTGTCAGTGATGAACAATGAACATTCAATTGTACTACACGCACCTTTTTAGGGTCAGAAAGGTCCGGGCCTCAGAGAGCATCTTGAACCACGGGTGGAGCAGCATGAACGCAATGCAGCATTGAAGACGCGTGCAGTCACAAATGACGTGGTTGATGCCAACAGTCCCCGGTTCTGCAGACCGTCCATCCATGGATCTGTGTGTTGTCAGAGATCGTCTGGCTCGAGTAAGCATGAAGACGAAGCGAGGTGGGGGGCAGGGCCGTCATGTGTGGTGATACCATGGTAGTGACACGGAGTCACATGATAGTTTTGCGCTAGTTTAAACATGATTCTTTTCATTCGTTCTGGATTCCTTGTAGCTCTCACATGCCACACCAGGAAATCTGGCAAGTTGTTAGCTACATTAGTATTTACTCCTTATTTTTTTTTAAAAGAGTGGTGGGGCCCAGCCAGCGCCAGACTCAGGTAAAATTTTATTATTAGAGTTACAAGAACAAAAAATATCTTGGGGTTACATAAACATGAATAAAAATTTACACACTGCCTATGTAACTGCCAAGCAGTCACTGTGGACATATATGGTGGGCAGAGTAGAATCCTGTCATTATGTAACTAGCAGTAAGTGGGCCGCAGCATGGACCCGGCAGGTACGATTCCCACATTTCCTCTGTCAGCCTACTTGTGTGGTAGAGAGTGTCTGTGTACCTTCATGTATTAGTTTTCTTCATGCCTTGTTTTCATAAATGATAGCACAACTCTTCGTACATCCCCTTGCCCATAAATCTTGCTTTGATATTTCATTGAATGGTCCTTCATATACACAGGTTCTTCCTGTGGCAATTCCATCATGAAACCATACTTGCCCTTGGTGGTCTATGATTCTTGTTGTAAAATGGTCA
>MU134959.1:0-19783 GCA_015039355.1 Ramaria rubella | reverse complement strand
GACACTCTCTACCACACAAGTAGGCTGACAGAGGAAATGTGGGAATCATACCTGCCAGGCGCATGCTGCGGCCCACTTACTGCTAGTACACATACAATATGGTTTAGTGGTTATACAGTAATACACAGTGGACCAACAACAAGTTTGGTGACAAAAACCAGGCAACAAGCTGTGTTCCATTGCGTGCATCTGGCCACCCAATGCGAAACGACTTTACAGATGAAGGAAACCTGGAATCAACAATGTGATAATTTACCTATAATATACAGAAGAAGAGCTATTGAATGGTCTTTGGTTGATAGAATTCGGTGCAGTACATGAGTAGCAGCTAAAAGTATGGACGTGTTGGTGTTTGCTCAGGACAGAAATGGTATACTGGGGACAGAAATGTGATACCGTGGGACATTATTCATTTTTGCTTATTTTATTTTGAACAAGGTTTTGTAAGTCACGTGACCTACAAAGCACAACAAACAGCAGAGCTATATAAGCTCCAGCTGCTGGTGCAACAAAAATTGTGGGGCCTCTACAGGCCCCAATAAATTAGATAAGAATATTCCAATTCCCTGAGTTTACGGAGGAAAGAATTGGCTTTTACTAGAGGGGTGTTTTGGCCTTTCCCAAGATCATTGCCTTTTTCCCACAGTAATCTGGGATTATGCATTTGGGTCCACAGGTTACATAAGAAAACCCTACAAGCTGAGCATGAAATATGTCCCTTTTTGGATTTCAGGATGGTTCTGGGGTCTCCATGGGGTTCTACTGGGAATGACCAATTCTTCCACAAGTTCCTAGGTACTCAGATTTCATTTTAAAATTGTTTGCTGTTTTTGTGATCATGGTATCTTGTCACCATCCAGCTGGGATAGTAGTCATGTGTCCACAATGTGTCCACAAGCAGATGTACTGGCGACTCAAACTTACGAGTCAAAACTCACATTTCCATTGGACAATTGCAAGTTCATGAATAAATTGTGTACTCAAATAATTACAGTACATAAGCAAAAGTCATAAGGACTGTGTCAGCAGGGGTGCATAGGAGAGCGGCAGGAGTGTGCAGAAGGTAAAGAGGGTCTAGGAAGGCCCCAGTAATGTACACAGAGCATGGAGGTAACTGGAGTGCGACTGGAGTGCGCAGAGGGTGCAGTGGGAGCGAGGTGAGTGGTGGGGGTGCGCAGAGGGCGTGGAGTAGTCTAGGAAGGTGGTGGGGGCATGCACAGAGTCTGGAAGGGGTCAGGAGGGCAGTGAGGGTGTGCACAAGATGCGGAGGGGGCCAAGAGGGCAGTGGAAATGTGCAGAGGGCGCAGAGAGACCTGGGAGGGCAGCGGTGGTGCACACAAAGCACAGAGAGGGTGGGAGGGTGGTGGGGGCACGCAGATGGTGTGGGGGGGCGTGGGTGTGACGGCAGCCTGTGCGTGCTGGTACGGACATAGGCTGCGGTTGGGCGGTAGTCTGGGACGGTGTGTGGGATGTGGTGGCGTGTAGGTGTGCAGGGGTTGTAGCATGGTGTAGGTGGTGGCACCATGTGTACGTTGAGCGCATTTGCGTGCTCCTAGGACGTGCGTGTGGGCGGTCGCGCACGTATCACCTGCACTGCAACCCCTCGTGTGAGTTTGTGTCGTTGTGGTGGAGCAGCCATTGTGATACCCACCGCGGTGAAGGCGGCAGCGTCAATGTGGCCCGGGATTACACTCCCGATGATGTGTATACCGATGAGATGTATCCTGTCTGTGTTGCCGCCTTCGTCGTTGTATGTGGCAACGGTGGCAACTCAGCCATTTGGGCTTGCGGAGGTGGCAATGTTTTGTGTGTGACTTGCTGCTGATGTATGCAAGAGCGTACCACTCACGTAACCCTTCACCTGGCGACAACTGGTAATAGTATTCGTATTTTGAATACTAAGACAGAGTATGTAACCATCACTTGCACAAAAACATGTTCACAATGTGCACCTACATTACCAATTTGGAAGGTTCAAATGCATCCCCTTTGATCACATTTTAGCCAGTCTGATATTCATGGCCCCTTGGAGCACATGGGTACATCATGTACAGGTACTTGCAGCATAGGTTGTATACAAATTTCTGCATATTGTAACATAAATATAAGCTGTCTTAAATCTCAAATGCATGACTGTATGCACAAAAACATCTGCTAATCATAACTCCAACTTCCTCATAAAAATGGGTTACCAAGTTGGTATAACCACACTTTGACTTAGAAACCTTTTATCAGAGATTAATTCTATGGATTGTTGGTCAACAGTATTATATGTCAAATCTGTCCCCGATTGATGCCAGCCTGCATAGTAGTTTCCATGAAGTAGAAAATGGAAGAATTACCTTTGAAAGGGGCAGGGATTGATTACAACAAGTTTTTCATAGGACACATGCTCACAATTTTCTAATGAATAGTGCCTACACAAGTCTTGATAATGTAACTCAACAGGTAGACCTGTGACAACATTGATCCTAAATCCACGCTTCCAAGGGTGCTATTGAACATCATTAGATACATTGAGAAAACCAAAGGGAATCGGCTCATGTCATGCACAGCAGTGGCCCATTTCACAAGTTTTTTATGTGAATTTTGTATATGTGTGTAGGGTGTTGTTGTTAATTTTTGGCAACTGTCAGCTACATCCACGTGGCAACAATTTTCCTGGCCCATAGGGGTCCATACTTGTTTGTTTGAGATAATAATTGTATTGGTTTGCTTGTGAATGTGACAAATACATAATAGCATTATCATATTACTCAAGCGATAAGGCATACTTCATTCCTATTTGTTCATGCTTGCACTATATTTACGCATACATGTACCATTTGCTATAGGCTTGGGGTCTCAGGCAGCTCATTGTCTCACAGTTCTTACTAGTAGTAGATACAAGTGAGCTCATACAACAGATATATGGGTATTCATATCTGTATTGAACTTTAATTGGGAAGCTGACTGCTACTTCCACATTCAGATAAATGCGCCACTACTCAGGTTATATAGTCCCACGCAGTAGTCAATCAGGCCAAAGCTATGTCCAAATCCCACCCCTGAGCTCTATTGTTTGACATCCTTATGGGCTGTCTATTGACTCATCATTAATTATGAGACCTGGGTGTGAGGGTGAGCATGTAATTGGACAAGGTTAATGTGCTATAGTATCATATGTGAGGTTTTTCCCCGTTAAAGCCTGAACTGCATGCTTTGCGAGGATGGCGGCCATGAGTGAATATAGCACTGCAGTGCACTTGACCAGTGACATCAAGACCGATTAACAGTAAGAGCAGTTGTTCAGCTGTTCAGGTTTAGTCGACCTTTTTGTGACTTATGACGAGTCACAAAAAGGTCAACAACCTTTTGTGATGTCATGGAAGGCTGTGCATCAACCGTTGATTTCTTCAAGCCCTAGGTGGGTATGGTTGCATTGGCTGTCTAGCCCCATGTTATATCTGTATGAGTAAGTAACCACATAGTGTCCGCCTTCGTCACTTTGCAGATACATTCACTAGATTCACAGGCTTTGTCTCGTTGATTGCACTGCCCTTATCCCAGCTTCTTACAAACTGGGTTATGCACATCACAAAATGCATGCTTGCAGCTAAGGACAAGCAGATGACGCTTATCAATGAGATGTTTGGATTGGTATGCAGCTCTTGTTAGATCTTGACTGTGTTGTTAACACTGTGCTGTCTCACAGATCAAATTTATCAAATTCCTTGCATGGGAAGGTAAATGGATCAAGAAGGTCATGGAAGCATGGAAAGTTCAGATGAAGTGGTTGAAAAAGAGTAGGCAATGTTTGCTTGGTGCCTCTGCTGCATCAGCACGCTTAGCATGGCGAAATGCACACTCCAGCTCTTCAATACCACACAGCTTGCCCAACTCTCCATCCACAAGCATGCCACCACCTTTGCCTTGTGACCAAGATCGGTCCTCTCAGCCACTGCCTTGACTTCCTCATGACCGAGTCGGACCTCTGGCATGAGAAGTTCATCACATTTGAGTGTTATGCGGAGAAGCTGAGCAATGAGGCCACCGAGCTCTGTGCGAAGATTAATAAGGAGCAGAACGAGAGTAAGAGGCTTTCAAGTTTGATTATGCTTACTGCGATGGAGAAGTCTAAGCTTGAGGAGTGTAAGTGTCAATTGTCCCAGCATTGTGTGGTACATGTCTCACCATGTCTTGTTTCTTCCAGAGCTGCACGAGACAGAGGACATGCACCACACTGTGATCATCAAGCTTGAGGAGATGTGCCAGAACATAATCAAGATGGAGGACAAGTGCTTCGCTATGGTCACCGAGGTTGGGGCACAGACCAAGAGCAGCCTCCAGAGTGTGATGATCTCCAAGTCCCACCTGAAGAATGTGCATGATGAAGAGCTCAAGGCCCCCATCTCCCCGCACACCTCCCGCCTGTCATCCGGCTGCTTGAGTCTCGCCAGCGGCAGTGGGAGCCACATGCTCCACTTGTTTGGGATGGAGATGAAACTCACAGAGGATGGGGATGCTGAGGCGGAGGGGGATAACCCTGATGCTAGCTGAGCCTGGACAATGCTGCGAGGTGGGGGGAGAACCATGTCCAGCTTGTCCCATCCACCTTGCACAACCTCCAGCTCCCCAGTGCACAGAACTGCCATCCCCCAAAACACCCTGCACAAATTTTGCCCCTGAGCTGGCACCAGAGTGTGCCACTGCTCCCTCCATCTCCACCTCATCTGTCTCTCCTCCCACCACCCATGTCTCGCTCATCCCCGTCCAGCCCCAGCCCACCATGTCAGGAACTAGGGACTCAGATAACAATGTCCAGAGTGCATACTCTACCAGCCTGGATGGTGACGACCCCATGGCATCCCCACTCCTTCCCCTCCCCAAACCCTCCACAGTGTCCACCCCGCTCTTCCTCACCCTCTGCATGCACCTTGCCCTCCTATTTATGATTCCCATCCCTCCATCCTCCTCTCCATCTGTGCACACCTCACCAATGTGCAGACTGTGGTGCTCCTGGGTAGTACATGCAGGGATTGCTCACACCTGTGCAGCCTGAGTGGCTCGCAAGCATTGAGGCATGAAGGTTTCACAAACCACACACAACAGCTCAACCTCCAACCACCATCAGCAAATGTGTTGAATGCCCCACGAAGAGTCAAGACCTGGCCAGAGTGATGGTTGTGACACCACATGACACCCATTGCACACTCAAGATGGTGACCACACCATGCCGAAGTATGTTGAAAAGAAGGTGAGACAGCTGACCATTGATATCATGCAGCTCTGAAGGAATGGAGGAGTTGGGTGATCATGTGGTGGGATCTGAGGCAGGACTTGCATAAAACACTTGGATGCTCCTGTGTGTGCGGAGTCGCTGCCTAAAGTACTCCAGGGGTTAGATGCAAGGGCTGTGTCAGATGTCTGGCAAAAGGAGGGTACAGTTGTCTCTGTGTGTGCGGAATCACTGCCTAAGACAATTGTCTTTCCCCAAAGCAACCACTGGCATCCTACTTCTCCCTTCCAACAGAGCTGGGGGATGCTATGGTTCACTGTCTGAGTCTGAAGGTTTGTCTGCATCAGTGCAACTAGTTGCTTCTGTGTGTGTGGAGTTGCTGCCTAGGATGCTCAGTCCTCTCCCACTCCATGCTGATGTTTCAAGGAAGATTACAAGAGTTGTTTTCCCAAGCATACATGCTAGGTCTAAAGTCCTTTCATGCCCAGGTCAAATGATAGCTTTCACTTGATAGCTTTCACTGCTAGGACCTGGTACATTTTGTATGCTCACAGGGAGGAAGGAGTTACAGGATTCTGAAACATGTATCTTATGAGTCACAGCTTAGCTCATTTAGCAACCTTCCAGCAGCCAGCACTGTCAAAAAAGTACTACTGGTAGTTATCCAGGGCAGAGCCAGTGAAAGATGTTTATACACATTTACAAGGCTATGCACTTTATAACAAAGGTGAGGAAACAGACCAAGCTTTGAAAACAAGAAGGAATGGTCTTTCCAACCCTCTCTGCTTATTCTGGCCATAAGAATAAAAACATCTAATTCAATAGGATCTTCTTTCAACCCTGGTAGCTTGGGAAGAAAACATGAATGCATGTTACCTAAACTTTCATATGTGTGCATGTGTGTTTTAAATATGTGAGATGCCTAATGCCTCATTTGCTCAACTTCCTGCAGCTGTTATTCTTATGGATGACATCAATCTATGTCCAAGACATCGTATAATATCATCCACCCACATCACATGTCTCCTGAAAGCTTCATTAATTTCAACCCCATCTGGTTCAAGCCAGTCTTCCTGGCAGCTCTGAGGTCCAACATTGACAACATATTCATGACCTTTTTGTGAATGTTGGAACAAACACCAAACACTGGCAACCAGGTGACACAATGACATCACAAAAGGTTTTTGACCATTTTGTGACCGTGATGTGACTAAGTCCAAGCGCTGGCAACAATGCAACACGATGACATCACAAAAGGGTTTCAACCATTTTGTGACTGTGATGTGACTAAGTCCAAACACTGGCAACAACTGTGATAGAATGACATCACAAAAGGTTTTCGACCATTTTGTGACTGTGTTGTGACACCCTTCCTTCTTGTGACCATGAGGAGATGAACACGATTTGGTCACAACACTCCTGTTTGTTTCTTTTTCTCCATGGCACCAATATGGAGTAAACAATAAAGGTGATACATTTATTTTGCCATCCCCAAGCTGGGAAGGAACAGAGTAATTGGATTATCATCTGGTGGAGTTTGAAGCAGAATTCACATCAAATGCCTGGACACTTCTGTGTGTGCAGACCCACTGCCTAAAGCACTACCTTGCTCTAGTGCAGGCCTATCTTCAGAGACCCAAGGAGAGGGCTACAACTGTCTCTCTGTGTGTGGAGTAGCTGTGTAGCATGCTCAGCCCTCTTCCACTTTCTGTATTCTCATGTTTCAAAGCAGATTACCATACCAAGCATGCATGCTGGTCAGTCTACAATCCAGAAATCTATAGCTTTCACAGCTATGGCTCATTTTACAGGCCCACAAGAAAGGAGTTGTTCTTACAGGATTCTCAAACATATATCTTGTCAGCCACAGCTTGACTCACGTAGCAGATGTGGTTTTTATACACATTGCAGCTGCCAATGCTGACACAAAAGTCCTACTCCTATCTCTCATACTGATTAGCAGAGCCATTGAAAGGTGTTTGTACATAGTTACAAGGTTATCTACTTTACATTGCAGGCAAGAAAACAGACCAAGCTCCAAAACAAGAGGGGGTGTCTCCCCACATCTTCTCCACCCTTGGTGTGCTTCAAGAAAACAGATGGAATATTAGCTAGGTGTCTTCCTCACCTGTGTCATCAATTTGAGAGCAGGCTGGTGGGTGGCTGGGTGAGATGAAGAGACCCACCATCTGAAGAAGACCCTTCACCTGAAGAAGAGCCTCCCCTCGACCCAATGGAACTACTTTGGCTGGCCCAGTGGGTAATTTTTGTCTGGCCTTCTGCTAACTTGCTGACAGGGATGGTTTGACCCTTCAGAGCCATCACTTTTTTCTCAGAAACCAAAGACAGCTAGCTCTGTTAACCTGTCTGATGTCACTGCAACTTCACTGCCCCATCTCTGGAAAAGCACCAAAGATGCCATGCTAAAGTTTAAACCAAAGATGCCAATCTTCCTGCTCCACCTCTGGGAATAGTGCCCGAGAAAAAGAGACCTGAGTCACTGCTATATCCATGCAGAGACAATTAAGCTCACGTAACGTAGTTCCGCAAGAGTAAACTTGAGCTCCCTCCACATATCAGCAGGCTGTGCTGGAGCCATCAGTTTCATCACAGATGACACTCAAACGGGTGTACCTGTATTCAGAAGCAGGAGTCCCCCACTAAAAAGCAGAGATCAGCTGTGAACAAGGCAGTTAAAACCAGAGGGCTGACTGCGACATGTTCCACCATGTCTTCAGGGAGGAGTTCATGAGGCAAGTTAAGTGTCTCATTGAGGTTGGAGATCATGGAGTTTTTGATGTTTGCGAGAAACGTGTCCTTTCCTTCAGCCAAGCTTCCTAAAATCTCAGACCTATTAGTGTCATATTCACATAACAGAATCCCTGGACAAAGGATGTGAATGGTGACCATCAGAGAAACTTGTGTAAGAAAGTATTTAAACCGAGAGGGTAGTAAAGGATCAAACCCAAGAGCTAGAGCCACACAGTGAGCTAGGGAAAACATATGTACAGCAAGGACAAAGGTGTGTGTTGCTTCAAACTCCAGTGACTTCTCATCAAGAACATTAGTGTCAATCTCCAAATCAATCTTTGAACTCACCACTCCCTTTGTTAGCACTCAGTGCTGTTGCAGCCACAACCTCAGATGTTGGTCGCCTGCACTCTCTCTGTATGTAAATTAAAATGGTGTACATGTCAATCACCATCAGCACTTGATTCTGTACCCAACAGCCTTGTTGGTCTTGAGGTTCTCAAACCAGTTCAGTTACATTGGGAGTCCACATCATCCTATGTCTAGCACAATTATTACACATGGGATAGACTGAGTGAAGCAGCAAACCAAGTTCCCAAGCCACATCAACAATGTTAAGTTACCCAAGTCAATTTGGGACTGAGCACAATATTGTCACCTGCACTCTGATCAGCAACATCCTTGCTGATCTGTAGGTGTAGATCCTAGAAAAGTAAGTTTAATTTATTCTTCAACATTTGGAAATTCAAAATAAATCTACCTCAAATTTTCATTTCCTGTGATAGTATTTGAGCATCGTTGGCATGATCAAACTCCATCTCTAGCCCATAAGCAGTGTTGCTGGCTTCACAAGTTTTCCATCTATGCAATGTAAGCAACAGGTCTCACGACATTTCTCCTGTTTGTTGGTGTGTAACGATCGTCACTACAAGCACCACAATTCATCCCACAATCCTGGCCCTAATGAAAGGGAATGTTCTGGGTGATGGCTGGGATTTTCAGACAGTGGACTATTGGTTCAGGTACTCCTCACGACAAGCCTGGAGTGTATGCCAGAAGCCAAAGGTAGGAAATCATGCCAAACTTGGCAGTCACATGCAATGATCACCAAATACACCTTCAGTGCTGTAAATTTAGGGAAAAGCCCTCCATATGGTGAGCACTGAAATCTCATGTTGTAAGAGAAGTATTTGTCAGATATTAGTAAGTTGTTATGTCACAGTCACAGAAAAGTCGAAAACCTTTTGTGACATCATCATCTCAAGCTGTTGGAGGATAGTATATTTAAGCAATCAGGGAACATATACAGTTGCCATAGATCAGAGTCAGTCAGAAGATTTTCAATATAAGATGTTGGTTTAGTAGCTTCTGAGCATCAACTGGATGGTTACTTTTAAAAGACAGCAGAGATATGTACGTCAAGCTTGCACCTTGCCAAAATTGGATACCAGCATGGCCAACAATATAGCTAGCCAGCTGCACTAGAAAAGGTTATAAGTGCAGCCAACTGCATGAGGCATGGATTAAACTCATCACTGCAAGGAGTCTGCGACAAGGAAAAGGACAAGAGCAATAGGGAAGAGTTCAGTAAATTCAACCAAAGCAACCATACAGCCATTGGCAGTGAAACAACAATGCCTAGACAAGCAGCTGGAAGACTGCTTCCAGGGCACAAAATTGTCAAGTGATCACTGAGGCTGTCATGATAGGTAGACACTATTTGGGGTGCAGCACTGAGCACAATGAGACCACCCATCCCGGAAGCTCAGCAAGAGGTCTAGAGGGAGAAGAAAAGAGGAAGAGCTCACATGAAAAGCAAGGCTATGGTTGTCCTCCTATGCAATGCAAATGCATAGGATGGAAGGAATGTCACCAAAATCCACAAAGCTTGCAGCATTCATTGTCCAGGACCATAGCCTCATTCAACCTCTCCTTATACTTCCTTGGGACCTGCACAAAGTTGTCTATAAGACATGCACCCACACCCAACCCTCCCCCACCCCCCTCCTTACCCCCCTCCAGGTGGTCCCTATATACTTCTTGGACATGAGTACACACATAGACAAAGTTGGATCCACCTATGGCACCAGAGTCACAGAGAAGAGCACCATCCAGATGACACACAGTGGCTGGTATGCATTAAGGATGGGGGTTAATAATCATCTGCACCAGCACACAATCAGTAAAGCCACCAAGCAGTAGCTGGAGAGGACTCACTCAAATCTAATCCAGGAATTCCAATGCTAGCTATGGCCCATGAGAATCTCCAGACACAGGGTAATGGCAAACAGGTGGAAGATGTGATTACATCATCAATATCCAACTACAAAACCTGGGTATGCTTGCAAAGAAGAAAAAACGAAGATTGTAAGAAACTACTGCATACAAATGTGTTTAATTGGGGTACACAATGTCCATGCAATGACCAAGACCATGAAATCCAGTGAGAGCTGACCACCAGCACACAGTTATCATCGGAGTATCCCTATGTTGTATCCAAAACGGAGTTTGAACAATTTTATAGTCGTGGGAGTATTACAGCTAATCACTAACTCCATTTGTGGGAAAGACAATAGAAAATGGTGGATGAACTTTTGATATCCTACAGGACAGTATAAACAATTCCTGTCAGACTTCATCTCCTAGGGAATCATAACAAGGTGTGACTAATGAGATACAAGAAGCCACTATTGGTAAAGCTGCTTGGCATCAATTCACAACAGTTGTCATATTGAGAGAAACCATGCATCAGAGAACCCAAACCCTGGAAGATGGAAAATTGCAAAGAGCATTGCAAAACATGAGATACAAGGCCTACACTATGGCAGATATATTATTTTTAAAAACTTTAGTGGGTGGACGACCAGCAAATAAAGTCAAGCTGAACCAAGCCAGGTTTCGAAATGTATCAATCATTGTTGGGCCTAATGCACACAGAGATGAATACAATATTTTAGGGTCAGTTCATTATGCAAATGACACCAAGCAATCACTCCATTGTTTTTACTCCATGGATACTTTAGGTTCTCCCAAAATGAATGAACATAACCAAAGAAATATTTCCAATGCAAGAGTGAAAGATCCTCGAAGAGCATCTAATGTATTGAGTCTGGAGCTACGACATATTGTATGGAATTTACCACATGAAGCTAGTCAGCATTGTGCAGAAAAACTTTCAATATGTCATGGTATGCCTGTAATAGTGAAACATAACATAGCAACACCATGCTGTGTAACCAATGGTGCTGAAGGTACAGTGGTTGGCTGGAAGTGTTCAAAGCTTACCAAAGATAAGAAGATATTAGATCTTTCATTTGTAAAACTGAAAAACCCCCCATCACCTATTAAACTTGATGGCTTACCCCTAAATGTAGTTCCAATTAGTCAGGCAGCTCAAGACGTTATTTGTTGTCTGCCAAATGATGATACTTTAACCATTACCAGACAGCAAGTACAAGTATTGCCTAATTTTTCTATGACTGACTATGGATGCCAAGGAAGAACATGACCTAATAATGTTGTTGACTTAGGAGGTTGTCTAACCCATCAATCATATTATACTAGTTTGTCAAGAAGTACATCTGCAAGTGGAACAGTTATATTACAAAACTTTGAGCCCAAGAAAATAATGGGTGGAGCTTCAGGCTGGCTGAGACAGGCATTTAGAGAATTAGAAATATTAGATCATATAACTAAACTAAGATATGAAAAAAAAACTTCCAAGTAATATAGTTGGGGATAGGAGAAATACAATAATAAGAGAGTATCAACTTTGGAAAGGAACAAATTTTGTACCTAAACATGTGCATGCAGCATTATGTTGGTCAAATAATGATCCATTTCCATTATCGGAAGTTACTAGAGACACAAATTGGTACATTCATATAGGTGTAACAAACAAATCAATTAAACACGGTGATAAAAAAAAACAAGAAAGTGAAGTTATCACACATTGAGTATGTAGCTGCTCAAGGCTCTAAGCTTTTATTACATTTAAGTCAAGACACAGGAAAGAGAAAAAAGACAAAAAGGCTATATGAGATGGAAGTTCTTGCTGACATGCCTGTACAAAAAAAGATAAAGCAACTACATCATTTACAACCAGGGCAAGATAATAGTAACCCTGTAGGTGTACTATGGAATTCTGCCACCTCTTCATATGCATATGATGCTCCGTCCATGACCATGCATTCTTTATGGAAGGAGAATGATAATATGGCATATAATACTTATGCATTACACAATAGGCATTGGCAGTTATTGCATACTAGTTTTCAAGAAATAGATAATGGAGCAATCTCATTGGAAAGAGCCAGAGACAGATTTCAAGAAGATCTCCATCAAACACATGCTTGTGATTTTCCAATCAATGGTGCATATACCAGTATTGATGATGTGGCCCAAGAAGTGTTCAATCTATCTGTCCCAATAATGGAGTTGAATAGGTATTGTACATCATGCGACTTGGCATCAGCACCTCAAACTGGAAACTCACTGTCTGTCTGTCATATGTGACATATTTCATTGGAGCAGAGGTGCAGGATATGCTGGATTTGGAGATTTACCTGGAAATCATACAGTACAACAATGGTATCAAGTATTGACAACAAAAAGAAACACAGCAATTACGACTCCCTAGGAGGACGAAGTCTGACAGGAATCGTTTGTACCGTCCTGTAGGATATCAAAAGTTCATTTGCATTTCTCTATTGCCATTCCCACGAATAGAATTGATTAGACTTTTTTGTTCCCACGATTAAAGATTTGAAGTTCCCACACTTGAGATAGTGTTCGCTAGTTCATGATGGTCCCAATTTGGTATCGGCTGTGGCCGAAAATAACCTGAGGATTCTCCATACTATCACACTTTGCCCACAGGTTTTCAGGAGCTGGTTCATTGCAGTTAAGCTTTTCTGTGTATACTAAGATGATCTCCCTTTACGGTTTCTGAAACCATGCTTTCCTTCCAATGCTAGACCTAGAAAGTGATCATGAAAACATAGTCACGTGATTGTACCATCTGTAATCCTACCCTATTTATAGACACTTTCATTCTAATTTTGATAGACGTGCAACAAGCACTTGCAATAAATGGAGATTTTTTGTCTGACTGACCAGTGGATAGTTCTTTTCCAGCTGAATACTTCGAACAGTGTTTGTGATGTCCCATCTCACGTAGCATTCAATTGCAGTTAATATGCCTGCCAGTGGCCTGGCTTCCGAGTCCTCTAATTCTAGTCGAGCCCAATTTGTTATACTTCAACAGCAATGTAAGCACCAACACCAGAACTCAATTCGTTTAAAATTTATGCGTGGCTGGTGTTGATGCCCCATTTGCCATGTTCCCTATGCATTCTCTTGTATTGGCTTGCTAGCCAGCACCTTTAAGGATAATTCATCAGTTCAGTCCATTTTAAACTTTTACAAAATGAACTGAATGAACTGTGAATTGTTCATGCAGCCAGTTCAGGTTGTCCAGGTGACCCAACCCGACCTTGAATGGCACACTAAGTCTGACTGCCATGAATATTTTAGCAGTACATTCATATAGGTCCACATATATGGTGGCAGATATGCCTCATTCAACACTGCAAAAAAACTCATTGATTTGGGAATCACATTACACACACCCATACCCCTCTATATATTCTTCACCGGAGAGACAACACATTCACCACGTTTTGGGTATTAGTGTTCGGGGCTTGCACGTATAGAGCTGCGTGAGAATACGCTATGTATTTGCAATACAAATGCTCTGAGTATGCAGAGGGTGAAGTACAGTAATTTGGCCCCAACGGGGCCGGCTACTTGAAGTTCAAGTGCAGGTCGGATTTCAGATTTCCAAGGGTGAAATACACTAGCTACCCACATTTTTAAGTATATACAACTCTTTAGGATATGTGGAATATGAACACCAATGGGTATTTTCAAAAATGTATCATACTTGGAGCTCCGGATGCCTTTAAGTCTGTTCCGCTGTATCTACTGTGACGCCTGGCAGGTATTCAGAACATCAGGTATTCCAGAGTGCTGTCAAGTGTCACACAAATTTCCAAATTTCATATATTCAAATAAGTATGATTGCGTCATTGTACCAATACAAGCTAATCATCCGGGTCCCCCGTAACTTTGTTTTCATCATATGGCAGCTTGCCATGACAATACAAGTTGTTGTCCTGTTGCGCAACAGCCATCTCAACGTGTGGCACTGGCATCGATGTCGGCTCTGGAGGTTTAATGGAGAGCAAATGTGTGCCCGTGTCCATACTAGCCCACTATTTGCTTCTACCCGATTGCCTTTGTTGCATGTGACCGCAGGCTGTTACTTTGTCGGCTGGAGTGGTCGCAGGGGAGAGAACAGTAAGCTAGACATAGATGATCAATTGACAGGGGGGATACACACCTTGGTGGCTGACCTGCCAGGAGCCTTTGGGGTTGGCAAGATTGTGGTTTTGGAACAGAATTGACCTCGTTGCTGCTGTCGACAAGTGATAATAGCTCATCATCGAACGATGGCGTGTCCTGATGTGCCACAGACGTATGGGTGGTGAGTATGATTCGTTGGTCAAGGTAATTACAGGAATGCCATTAGAGTATACGTGGCTTGAGGTAGATTTGTGCTTGTGAGTCATAGTGTTGGTGGGGTCGACTGCAATTGAGGTGCACACGGGTAGCAGGGCGGCAATAACGAGAGTGGGGATGATGGAGAAGGAGCGGAGTCATGTGCATGGTCTGTGAGTATGGTCTGTGAGTGAGTTCAACACATCGTGAATGCATTACAGGAAAGGATACAATGGGACAAACCTAGGAAAAATGGTTGAGAATATGGTGGGAAAGAGTACGAGTTGAGCTGTGGCTATAACACAAATGTCTGCTTCGATGGACTCTGCAGGGAGAAGAAAATGGTTATGGGGCAACGCACTGTTGACATGTCTGCCATAGCTTGCTATCTGCGATTTTCAATGCGTGTGCGGGGGAGTGGTGGGTGGCAAGAAAAGGGCTCTGTCACCACTTGTCACTGAGAGGTTCGTAATATATACCGGTGTACATCTTGTGTGAAATTTTCTAAGTCAATTTTTGATTACAGGAACTCACAGACACTCACATGCAGTTCTATGCTCTTGCGTGCAACTTTTGGTATTCTGATGTCTTTGCATGCGAGCTCATAAGACTGAAAGTTTAGATAGGGTGTATCTTTGTAGATATGTGCGTCTAATCTAGTATTCAAGCATACCAGCTGCTTGCGTGCTCCGGGGGCCTCTTGGGCTCAGACGTGATCTCAGGCACTTGAAGGTATTGAACCTCCTGATTCTGCTCCTTATGTGGACCGCACATGTTTGCACCAGCATTGGTTACATGGACTCTCAAGGACTCCAATGTATTCAAACTAGTACAAATACAAACCGACCAGCCACTCGCAATGACGTAGCCCAGTTAGATCCCAATCAGTCCACGTAAGCACATTGAATCGGCGACCGTGTTGGCACTCCGTCGCGATGTTGTAAGTAATGAGCGTATTATAGTAGTGACTGTAGACATTCTTCTGCATAGAGTAGCACACAATGTACCCTATGGCTTGACTCATGGAGGTGAATTTGATTCAGGAAGTTCTTCTGAAATGTTACTTAACATAGCGTCAAATACCGTTGGAATTTGCAACATACATTGCATCCCTACTAACCTCATCTAGGTGCATCCATTGCCTGGGCTGTATATCTGGGGTATACCTGCAAAGTGACTCTATTTTAGTACTAAATTGGTTTGAATAGCGCTTCCTGTGCGTATGGGAGGAAGTGCACTTACTTATTTGCAGCACTTATTAGGAACATGGCCCAACTGCACTCACCGTTTCGAATCTGTGAACATACAATTAGACTCTAGACATACGACAGTTCCTAATTCCAGCCTGTTCTTCTTTTGACCTTCATTTCAACATAAAAAAAAAAAAGAAAAACAGACCATTTACAGGCCTGCAATTGGAGGTTTGCCACAATACGGTGTTTTTTTTTTTTTTTTTTTTGGGACGAATAGCTAGGGAAAAAAGGGGTAACCTTTCAGACATCACATGTGTGACCAGAAATTAAATACTCCACAGTAACTTACTTTTCTTATGCATCAGCTGCAATCATTATGCACAGGCAAGCATTATTACCTGGGAAAGGAAGCAAGGGCTGTAATTTGACATTTTTTTAAGGCAATGGCCGTTAGTTCATTAATAGTGAAGCCAACACCCTGTTCCAGGAGACAGCACCCCATTACACAGGCGGCTGCCCAGATATACTGATTTCTTGAAGTCAATGGTGGGAAAACACCATAACACAGCATGGCTATCTCTTAGTCAAAGAACGATGCAGGCACGTGGCATGTTTATCACAGAAAACGAATGTAAACTTGATCCATCGATACCAACATGTGCTTCTGCAGAATCTACATATGGACCACTATCACACCATCGCCCTCTCTCTCGCAATTGACCCAGTTCAATCCCCTCAGCCTCAAGTTCTTTTATTGCCCACACCAATGACCATTTTACTAGCATGCAAAGGCTATTACCCATGTGTCCCAACCATGGCTAACCTAGATCAATTTCGAGGGTTCATGAACACCGACATAACCAGGGCCTTGGAACACATAGATGGGATTCTTCCCGATTATTTCCCCCATCGCCCTTTTGCCTTCCAAACCCAGTCCTTTGTGCGTGAAATCTGGGTATGCATTCTATTGTTTAATGACAACCTCACACTAACACTTTGAATCTGGCCTATCTTCAGGTTGGCACACAAGCCCAGACGATCCTCGGCCAGCACTGGCTCAATATTATAATCAACCTTCAGGGCCTCATACCTTTCTGAACCTGCGGCATCCAGAATGTCAGAATTGGGACACTATTGTGATCATAGTGCAGGGTGTCGTGCGTTGTCGGTTTACTTTCGGAAATGAATCCAAAAGACAGTGGGTAGCGGTGTCGTCGTTGCACGGCTACTTACACTGGTGTTCGGCTCAGTGCGCTTTGCTATCAGCAGCAACAAAAGTAGAACAAGGACGAAGACGAAGACGTAGCAGTGATGATGACGATGACGTAATACGCTGACGTAAGCGTAGACGAGATACAACAGCAAATGTCACGTGATTGACAAAGCTGGCCTTGACGTAGACATAGTAGTAGTAGTAGGCTTAGAAGACTTAGACTTGAGACTTAGACGAGTGAATCCAACTGAAAGAGGTGAATTGGGGTACACTAAGGCGAAACAGGCCTTATATACATGAGCAGAACAACAAACGATGCGAGTATGCCATACAACGATGTCGTCGACAGCAGACAGGAGAAATGACTAACGGCGAGAGGCAGAAAACCAAAATAGGAAGGTGGTTTGTAAGGAAATGGAAAAATGAGTCAGGTGGTCGAAGAAATGAAGGGAAATGTGGCAGCGAATTTGAAATAGAAGCCAGAAATAGAATAGAAGTGAGTCACAGACAATAGACCATGTGGAACAATTGGAAATAGAAGTACAGCCAAGAAGCGAGTGAGTCAGGTGATGAAAATGAGTCATAGCCGTCCAATAGGATTCCAGTTGCTTGTCAAATATCTCCGAAGATGAGTAAGCGAGTCATGTGACTTGATGACGACTCAGAAACATGTGAACCAATCATGACACTTGGATACGAATTTCCTCCAGAGAGGGAACGAAGACGAGCCCTTCTTGATGAAGTCCTTAGGCACATAACCGTAGCAAATCTCTGTGCCTGGTCCGTGGTCTTTGATGTACCAGTTATTCCTGAGGACGATACGATGCCAACCATTCACTGGTTCGAAGTTTGGGTCAAAACCGATGACGTAGAAGGGAGCATGGAAGGTTTGATCGAATACCCATACGCAATTGTGAATGTGATAAGGAGGATATGAGGGGAATATTTGGTATGGGCCTTCAGGAGATTCGACATATAGGGGATAGTACCGACGATGTGCGACTTGTGGAGGAGGACTGGACAAATGAACATCAAGGGGAGAACACCGACTAGGAAGTTCAACACGTGGTCCAACGTGTATGTCTGGCTTGGCGGTCATCTGAAACGAATCATGGGACGTGGTGGCGGCAATGCTGGATGGCATATTGAAAATAGAATTGATGAAAAATAGAATGAGTGTGGAGATGATGTGTCTGGCGGACTGGAGGTAGCACAGCAGATGATGGTCTGGCGAAAGCTGATGATGATAGGCGCGTGTGCAGTGAGCGTCTTTTGTAGTGTAGTAGGCGCTGTTGAGTATCATGCTTGTCAGCGTGTTTTGCTGGCATTCCTAAATATACAGTACTGACATGGATTGCACCTGAAACTCAGTATGAGGCCCTCTTTGCAGCAGGGCTTCCATTTGGGCCGCTCCCTACCTACAAGAGAGACCCTCTTGGTCATCTTAACCAGGCCTTTGATCCAAACATTGTGTACAGCCCTCCTCTAGTCACTCTTGCCCTGGTCCCTATAAACGAAGACTTGCAGCTTCAGAGGTGAGCCTGCAGCAGTGCTGTCTTTGTTAAATGCCCAGGCTCACTGCTTTTAAGAGTCGTCAATTTTGCCTGGTACATACCCGAGTGGTATTTTGCCCTGGTGTGGAGAATTCCGTCGCCTCAGCTGGAAGCCGAGAGATGGCATGAGCTGGCGACGACCATGGTATACTTATTTAAAATGTTGTCCGTATCATAGGTGCTCACAGCCGGGCAGGCCACAATGCCTGGGTCCCTCAGCATTTGCTTCCACAGACAATTCAATGTGGTGATCGAGATCCTTAGTGCAGCCTGGAGCGACGACTTATTCATCAGGCCCAGTAGGCTCTCAGACCTCTCACGCACGATGTATGAGCATACTCAGCTCGTCAGTGGGGCCGGCTTAGTTAGCCTTTCTAGGTTCTTGTCAATGTCTGTTCGTCCCAAACTCTCGCCCGCAGCCCTGCCTCCTACACTCCCTGAGGAGGATGAAGAAGATGCTTGAGGCAGGCCAAGTGTATCCCTAGAATCACGCCTGTACATAAATCATTGATCTTGGGAGGCAACTGTGCTGTAATATATGCATGAAGTGAAAGATTCAATATAAGAGAGTCTAATAAAGCATCAAAGCAGTGGAAAATAGCATATTTACACTACAGTCACAGGGAATGCATGGTCTATGACCCATGCATCACTATACCCCTTACAAACCAATCTCCTGCTGTTTTTTCAAGCGGCTGCAAAATGGGCCAACGTGTGCCCTGTGAAGGCAATCACCTGCCCTGGATGTGTGGGGATTTTTCTACCCAGCTGCGGTAGGCGAAGTTCTCCCTCCTCCCAATCCTCTCCTAGTAATATCACCCATGCATAAGTCCAAGGGTGGTCCGACCAGTCCAAATGCAAAACCTCACTCCCACTGTCCTTAATCGCGAGCATGAAGAAGATACCTTGAAAATCCAAAGATGGCCTGGCTTTGAATGCTTCCTGAATTGAATCAAAGGACAGCACACGTTGGTGTGCACTGGCGGAAACATTTGACAAATTTCAGAAACACAGAAGGTTGACTGAAACGTACTCACATTTTCTGTTTCTCCCAATTCTGTTTATCATATCTGTGCAACAAATTGCTAATGCCTGGGATGACATGCTTGCCTAACAACACGAGAAACTCATCCAAGGTGGCTTCAACAGTCGAATTCTGGTTTCTTGAATCCTGTGTTACTCTGGGGATGGAGGAATAATGCTCCCATACTCCAAAATGACACTGCTTAGAGCTAGACCGGTTCAATCTCTTTTCTGATAAAGCGATGCCCTGCTCCTTCATCCTGTCCCAGAT
>MU134958.1:0-13639 GCA_015039355.1 Ramaria rubella | reverse complement strand
CAAATCAAGAGTCTTGGTCCCCACTCCGAGTTTCACCCCGACCTGCACATCACTTTGGGGCCGAATACATCTTGCACCATTTCCTCCTCCTCCACACTATGTGCTAGACCATTCCTCACCCTGAGCTGAGGCTGCTGCGCCCTTCGCACGAGCGGAGGTGGGGATGGGGACCTTGAATAATCAGGGGACGCATCGATCGGCTGCCTCGTGGTGCGTCGCACGAGCATGACCGGTGGCGGCCCCGCGGGTGAGTCCACGGACGAACCGAAAAGGTCGGTGACGAGCCGATGGTCGTGATCGTCTTCGAGCGATCTCTCTACATTAAGACCTCGCGCCAATAAGCCCTGAACCCATGCCTTACAGTGGAGGTCCATCGAAGTTGTACCAGTCGAGTCCTCAACCGTTGAGTCATGTTTCACTGCAGTCCTTGAGAGCATATCCAGTGAGTTTGTCCCACGCCGCGAAGCCCATACCAGGACTGGCGCAACTGAGACGGCGGTGGCCAAGAGATCAATCAGAGGCCGACGATCATCCCTATATAACTCCTCAGAAACATCCCGTACCGCTGTCTTAAGGAGTGGCGAGTCTCTGCAGTCCACGGAGTCATTGCGGAATTCAGCAGAGTTCATAGTAGACTTGAACAAGTCAGTAGCGAATGTCGCATGGGCGGGATGCACTTCTTCACTCCGTTTCAGAAGGCGGAGGATGTCTGGGCGTGGGATAGGGTCCGGTCCCCATGATGTCTGTGGAGCAGACAGTGCGGCGAAGTCCGGGATCGACGACTGACTCTTGATTTCATTCGGATCAAATATGGGAAGCTCCTCAGGAATCACAGGCGTCACAGCTTGCCTCTGGGGCACTGGAAGCGGCTCCGGTCTCTTCGAGGGCGGAGAGGGGTACAAGTTTTTCGTCTCCGCGAAAGTCATAAAATGCTCGGGACCGGCATCGTACACAGCAGGAACAGGCTTTCGCTTCAAGAGCCTGGGAGGTGTGTTTGGCGCTGCGAGGAACTTTGGCATGAGCAACGTAGACTGCCCGACTAGTTCCGACCGATTGAACACGGCATCCACGAAGTCAGCGTGCACGGTGCGTTTAAGTTTCTGCTGCTTTGGGGGACGTGGTGGGGAAGACGAGAAAAACTCGTCGAGGTTGTCAAACAAATCTATATTCACGGGCTCGGCGAGGGAGCTGGCAGGCACAGCGGCAGACGGTCGGTCCTCAGCAGGTCTGCCCTCTCTACGGTTTGGTGTCCGTGGCTGCAGACGAGAGGGTGGGGCGAGCTTACGGGCGCGCGGTGAAGCAATGGTGCAGGAAGAGGATTGCGCCTGGATTTCGTCTGGGTCGAAGTGTGGGAGACACCATTTTTCCTCTTTGACCTTCCTTGCCGTCGACGATGTCTGTGCGGAGGATCGCAAGGTAGTCTGGGTGGGGGCAAGACCAATGGGCACAGAAAAAGCAAGGACTTTCACAGGCGTAGGCGCAAAATTGTCCGTTGTCTCCAATTTCTCAGTATTATCTTTACGCAGGTTCTTGAGTATCCCCACGTGCCCATCCAAACGCGCAAACTTGCTGTCTATCTCAGCTTTCACCAACTGTAAACGTGCCACCTCCTTATCTGCGTCTGCGTCGACTGCCACGAGGACTGCATCCCTGTAATAGAAGGCTCTAATCAGCATCTGTTTGTCATTACGATATGGTTGTGCGCTCACTGAGCCACAGAGCTAAAAAAAACACCGTTATTAAATAAATGTGCGGAACGCGATACGGGATAGTGACTCACTTCCATGCTTGTGAGGGTTTTCTATAGGTCTTAAGATCACTTGGAAGCTTAGCTCCCTTGGATGTCCGAACTTTGGAAGAACTGCGGTGATGTAAGCACAAGGTATCTTCATGCAATAGAGATCAAGACTCACTAGGCAGTCGCATTTTCGGCGGTTCGCTTCCTCTCCAGGACATGCTGCACCCCTTTCAAGAAACTGAGGCCACTACAAACACATTCAGTATCCAGAAACCCCTCTCCAACGAGATGGACTTTACCGATCATTTTGCTTACGGACTGTAGCAACGTCCATGGCGTTGGCAGAGATGGACCGCGTGACCTTGCTAGAGGTCCTGAAGAACTCTTAAGAACGTTATTGAAAGCGCCAGGCAAATCATACCTCTCATTTCGGGCATAGGTTCCAGGGACGAATTTGATTGAAGGCGCTCTAGATGTTAAATGCATTGCGGAAGATGGCCTACATAAAGACAATTCGCATCGAGCAACGGAAGCAGGATATGAACACTCACTCGGACAGTGCTACTTTAGAGTGAAGATTTCGCACGGGAATACTCTCCGGCTCCGAGACTTGTGCTCTATTTCCATGTAAGCCACAGCATATTTGCAGCGGACTGAACTAGCTGTCACCTGCAACTTGTTCCTATGTTCGTGCCATTGTCAGCTGGCAAAATGGGGCTCGGTACGACAGGACATGTGAGTTTGGGAGCCCTGAGAAAGTGTTGTTGTCAAGAATGTTCCTGAAAGAGAAGCTAATCCTTACCCGTGATCCAGCTTGTGAGTGTTAGGAATGATAGCGTCGACAACGGCTGGTCTGGAGGTTAACCGCACAGCAGGAGAAGGCCTACAGATGAACGTTGCATTCAATCCACATGAGTGCCTAAAGTAAATCGGAGACTCACCTAGACGTCACGACTGCGGTATGCAGGTTTTTAACAGCGGCACTCTCAGACTTTGGTTCTCGAACCCTGTGGTATTTCGATGTCAGAAGCGGCACACAAACAAGTAATCAAAGGAGACCTCACCTGTGTCTCGTTCGTTCTCTTGTTCCATTGGTCACAGGCATAGGGAAACTCGGTTCAGCATGTGGGTCCTGATTGGAGTCTGGGTTCGTTGAGACGCTTTTTGGAAACAGGGGAACCGGTGAGGAATAATAATAAAATGACTGCCATTGTCAGTAAGCTACTCACACATGGACTGCTTCCATGGAGATGCTGTTGAGTCCACCGTTAAGCATCCTATAAGGCACACATCAATAAACAGGGAAAACATTTCTGGGGGTACGTACATGTTCCCAGTCTTCGTATGCACCCTCGTCGGGATTACCGTACGTGCAGATGGAACCGCGAATTGATTCAATATGTTGCTCGATCGCAGACGGTTGTGTAGCGCGAATATATCGCGCTGAGAAACCGAAACCTCCTCGGAATCGTACTCTTCGATGGGCTTGTCTCGATCATGTGCGTCCGGAATAACCTCACGACGCCAAGAAGCATCCCGGTCCTTAAGCCGGCGCTGTTGAGACATTGCCCTGGCGAATCTACGAGTCCCTGCAGTGCCCACGGTGCCAATGACGATCGCAAACGCGAGGAGACATATGCTATTACTTAATGTGATGAAGTCGTGAGGCTTGGACACGTCTTTTCTGGATCCAGGAGATTCCGAGACGATCTGCCTCGCTTTGTGCATGGGCAGGGAAGGTGATATCTTAGGCGGATCGGGGAGCGGTATGATGGCAGTCGGGAAAGTTACAGTCGGCGTTTTGTCGCATGCTTTCACCGCTACGGTCCTCAAAGCGATAGAGGTTTCTTCGAAGAGTATGAGAGAGTTCACGTTGGCTGTAGCGTCGGAAGGAGCAGAAGGAGTTGGGGTGTAGAAGGTGGGTTTGGAATTATGTCTTGGCTGATATACCTCGATAGAGAAAGACGGAATGACAACTGCGACGAAATAGAGGGCCGCAAACCCCTGCACCATAAAGTACAGTTGTTGAAGATTCATAGTTGGAATTTTATTACGGAGGCAGTAAGATCTCAGCGATAGGCAAATATACCGTGTGCCGCCCCGTGTGGCTTGCGGTGTCAACCATGTCTCGGTGTTTAACCGGGGCGTCCTAGTGGGAGCTGTAAGAAACGGATAAAGTACGCGTTCAGACTCCTAGCTTTGAGCCACATAACGTTCGCACACACCTCTTTGTTAGGAGACAAACCATTTGCCTCACGGGAATTCACAGCCAGCATAATAAGTATTGAAGTAGGTCGACTCTTATGTAGTATGTGGCTGGGAATACCGCTTAGTCACAAGTGACCGATACAAATCCCCTCCACACTCACCTTGATCTTTGTCGTCTGAGACATCCTAACTGCTAACTGCTAGTCCATGTTGCTGGTGAGCCTAGTGCTAGCTGCTGTAGAGTACGTCGGAGCTGACACGGTGCACGTGTTCAAACTCAGCTCCGCTATATAAGGAGGCATATACATATAGGTAATTTGCTGCAATGTTTTCTATCAACTAATTTGTTTTACCACCTGTTCTAGATAGCTATACTGTTTTTCCTTTCAACCTCCGGAACTTGTATCCGTACTCGATTTTTTTTCGACTGACCGAAACGGTGTGTAGCTGCGGACTAAGGTTCTGACATCGTTTATGACTAACTTGAACTCAATTTGCCTTCCTGGCGACTTCTGCAGACCATGGCACTTGTAACAGAATGTTTTATGCCTGACTTGATAGCTGGCTCACATCTCGGGTACTAATACTGACACTAACATAACATAATTATACATCAAGTTGTTGCTGCAATTCCCCCAGAAGTCGCCTACGCACAAAAACAAGTACACATCGAAGTTTCGAGCTGGCACATGTTCAGAGCTTAAGCTACTATAATCTGTGTAAGAAGCATGGGCTCACCAATTGCTCCCCGATCTGCACTGCAAGTAGTTTACATAGGGTTTCTGATCTCTGATATCCGAGTCCGTGAGTCATTCAGACCCCCCAACCCTTACGAATCCCATCCTATTCGAACTTAATTTATAGAACAGTTCACCGCCGTTTTCCCAACAAGTTCATTACTTGACTCCCCGCAACATCTCAGCACACGCTGACAAGGGTTGATATGTTTGTTCAAGCACCCTCCCCTCACACTGCTGGAGGAGTCGTCTCACTCCGCGTTGGGACTTTCAAGTCTCTCGACGTTGCCGGGGACATTGAAAACAAACTTAAATGTTACTTTGATGGCGTACTAGAGGCTCGATGTGCGGCTATTCATCTCAGCTTGATTGAAATGGGTCTCTGAGTCCCTGATCTCGTCCTTGTCCCTCCCCCCTCCTGACTCTGGTTCTGGTTCTGGTTCTCTTCTGCATACTCACTCACCAATTAATTGTTCTTCCCTTCGCTCAAATCGTTGGTCTATTCACTCACCCTTGCTCTTCCGGTACCCCCGCCTCTTTCCCACACTCTTATGTTCCCGGGTTCAGGCTCACTTCCCCCTAGCCACTAGCAGCCCTCTATAGCGCCCTGTCCTTCTACGTAGGCCTCACCGGTGACAGATATTGCATATTGCAATGAATTCGGCGCCCATTTCGCGCCACCCGAATTTTGTTTAACTTGGGGCTCTTCTGATCTTCTATTGACAAAACCCTACAGAGGCGTAATAAAATAGCTTACTCCCTATTATCATCTTGATAAATAACATTGATATAGCATATAGGTAAGGTTACATGTACCGAGCCTTTTCATTCATACCGCGGCGACAGTCATGACCAAGGTGAATGTGAATCTTCTTGTCTCTCAATCTCAAATAACTCCCAAGGCCTCATGTAACCAACTCATTCACAAAACATTTATCGACACTACAAATTGTCGTTCACACAACGCTAACCATTCACACAAATACTATACTCGAATAAACCCAATAGAAATGATGCAAAATAGTCGATATATATTGTATCTGATCCTAGATAACTCCCTGCCCCCGCGAATAATCTCACGGAGTGGCGCACGTCAATTAGACAGCGATCCTAGGGTATCATAGAATGAGGGTATGGAAACACCGAAACAACCACAACGACGATAGAAAGACTACAGGTTGATGCTGTTGCCAGACGCAACATCATCGCCAATGTTGTCGTAGTTGGCATTCACGTTAGCAACCTTGGCCGTGATAGGTGTGACAGCCTAAAAGCGAAACATTAACAAAGGCGAACGTAGCAAAAGGAAAACTAGGTCATACGTTGGCTGCAACGCCGATAAGGGCATCGACGGGAGCGATCGCGCTAACGGGGGCTTTGACATTGCGAAGGGCGATGTTGTTGTTCGAGGCAACGTCATCTAAGATGTTGTCATAGTTAGCGTTAACATTGGCAGCAGCGACGTCAATCGGTGCAATAACCTAACACAGCCAGTTAATAAACGACAAACAACCAAAAAAGATTATTACATTCGCTGCCACACCAGCAAGGGCATCGACGGGAGCGATCGCGCTAACGGGGGCATTGACGCCACGCAGAGTGATGGTGTTGTGCGAGGCAACATCGTCCAAAATGTTGTCATAGTTAGCGTTAACATTGGCAGCAGCGACGTCAATCGGTGCAATAACCTAACACAGCCAGTTAATAAACGACAAACAACCGAAAAAGATTATTACATTTGCTGCCACACCAGCAAGGGCATCGACGGGAGCCACCAGATTAACAGGGGCATTGACGCCACGCAGAGTGATGGTGTTGTGCGAGGCAACATCATCCAAAATGTTGTCATAGTTAGCGTTAACATTGGCAGCAGCGACGTCAATCGGTGCAACAACCTAACAAAGCCAATTAATAAATGGCAAACCACAAAGCAAATGAACATGCTTACATTTGCCGCAGCACCAACAACCGCATCGACGGGAGCGACTAAGTTAACAGGGGCTTTGACCTCACGAAGGGTGATGTCGTTGTCAGAGCCAACCTCATCAGCAATGTTGTCGTAGTTGGCATTAACGTTGGCAGCAGCGACACGAATAGGTGCAACAGCCTGTAATTTAGTGAACAACTATACACAGTGAAAAAAAAATTCAATTACATTCAAACCTGCGCCGACAACGGCGTTGACGGGGGCTACACCGTGTACGGGCGCGTTAACTAAGTTGCGGCTGTGCACTTTGTTGCCAGAAACCACACCGTCGGCAATGTTGTCGTAGTTGGCATTAACATTAGCAGCATCGACCTTAACTGGCACAAGGGCCTGATAATAGTGTAACGATCAATCAATAATGCCACCATGCGATAAAAAATCTTATGGCCTTACATTAACGCCAGCTCCGACAACAGCAAAATTTCCCGGAGCAACAGCGTTTACAGGAGCATTGACTGCATTGTTAGCCACAGGAGCAGCGAAAACCGATGAGGCAAGGGCGAGAACAATAAAGGAGTGCATTGTTGAAAAGATCGTGGGGGTGAGGGGACAGTGAGAGGCTGAGAGATGGAGGCCGTGAAAAGAACAGGGCGGTAGGGAAAAGAAGACAGGCAGGCTTTCCAGCTTATATAGAACTCATTGGATAGCTTAGCGTGCCGTTGCGCACAGACCTCAAAGTTGGAAACTAAAATAAAAATCATTTTGAGCCCGGACGCCTTGCCACTGGTCGGAGCGCGTACATAACACCTGCACTTAACTCGGTTAGAAGTGTTGCGGCGTCCAATTCAAAATGCAAATTTACCCGAACGGGCGAGGGGCCCAGAAAAGAACGTGAATTCTATACATATACATTTTCATGTAATTGAAACATACCTAAACTTGACCTAAACCATAGCCTAATGTAGCCTTTCTCCGCTGCAAAGATTTTATCTTGAACAATGAGCGAGCAAAGGGGCTTCATCTCTTTCCAGTTAGTTGCAACCATTGCGCAATGTATGACAGCATATATATGTCATGGCTTAAAGGCTTCAGAGCTGCACAAGGGGATCAAAGTTGTCCGGGGATTCGGCTCCAACGGCCTGTCCTCAACTTATCCTTGGCACCAGTGAAATACCTAATCTTAATTACTGTAACGTACAGTTAGCCCTAGTTAGCCGTATATATTTTGAAGGCTTTGACAGGGTAGGTATTTGAAAGTAATTCCACAATCAGAGAGTTGCTCTAACTTACTAAATAGATCAAACATCCGTGTCAATCGAAGGAGCGCCGATACATCCTACCCGCCTCCAAGAAGATCCGCGGAAAATGAGGTAGGATCTCTTCCAATCATTCGTCTGCACATCGATGCTTTTGACCCCCCTCAGAGTTATAAGTATGTCTGTCAACGCTCTGCAATGATGGTCTGGTTCAGAGGTCGCGGTCGCGGTCGCGCAGTAGCCTATAGGCACTCATCTGAGATCTGCTTTCAATCTACTTGTCACTTATTGAATTCTTCGATCCTTCTATAGCAAATATAAGCGCCGCGGCCGCTAGCGGACGACCCTTTGGGCATCTCGGCAGTTGTCCCATTAATTAAGCTCCACTGTCCCGCACAAGTGGCCATATGTACGCCTCAGAAACAACCGCATAGTACGTTCCAAGTTGAAGAATAATTCGATTAAAACTATCGCAGCCATTTCTTGAGGCAAGAAAATACACATTCGCAGCTGGAGTCCACTCGTTTACTAATAACATGTTATGGACACAGAATCGACGCCGTCGTTCCCGACGCTTGGGCATATTAACTCTAGGCGGACTTTACTAATTTGGTATAGGTTCAAAACATCCCGTTCACCCTCGTGTACCAAGATCTTGATCGTAAGCTTCGATGCACGGTGATGTTGGAGCGGAATAGTACATTGGAATTGGTCACACAAGGCCGACCTTGACGTCCCCATCAATGGGCACGGTGCCCATTGAGGTGTCTATTGAAGACCCTCACGATCAAATTGTCCGAATCGACCCACGCCTGCGCCGGACGCCGAGTGCAAATCGTGAGAAAGTCGTCAACCGTCGCCGATAGGCAAACGTCAGTGACTTCTGGGAGTGCTGCGTTCTATGTTGGTGATATTTTTTCGACTGTGCCCAAAGTCGAGTCACCGGTTGCCAACAGTTGCTGTAGAGAGAAGCTGCGTGCACGTCGGGGAGTACACTCAAGTTCTAGACCCATCCAGGTACTCGCGCTAGTATTTATGTTGGTATCACATAGATCACATACAATTCCCAACAATCGAACAATTCACAGAAGGCGCATAAAAAGTGAATAGAGATCGGGAGTTATCACGAAGTGCATGGTGTGACAGCCTAGCTCTTAGCGAACGTCACGGCGTCGCTATGTCTGCAGCAACCCATAGTACTACTGCTGCTGTCCCCAACTCTCCATGAAGATGACCACCGTGATTCGCAAAGTTTGGGAGAACGGCCCCGGTGTCCAACGCTGCGAAAGGTTACGGTAATGCAAGCAAGAGCAACAAGGCCTCCCAGTGGAGCTGGGAGATCGACAGCTTCAACCTAGGCGTGGAAGTTTACGGTAATGCAAGGGCTGAGAAATGGTCATATAGATCTGTGGCCACAGACCACAACTAGTAAGCAAGTCCCTCGCACGGTTTCTCTCTCGAAATACTCACAAGAACCCACAGCAACGTTTGTAACTCATCATTCAGCTTCCACATCGCTCGGTGCAGAATCGTAGTCACCATAGACCTCACGATTCACCCCGAGGCCGAGGCCGATGTCTCCGCGCACCTCCCACTGGATCGCGTGCACCCCGTGCGAGAGGATGGACATGATGGCCGTCATCGAGCACCACGCGATGATGGCATCGAGGATATTCATATATATAGCGCGATGCTGGGCCGAGGCTTGTAGGATCGAGGTCAGGCCCTCAATTAGGAAGACTGACCCGTATCGTCTGGGAGGCGGTTCATGACATAGTGTCCATATGTCCAGAGATCGTTGACTTACGAAGATATGTAGCTATCGAGCTTGAAGAGAGGAAGTTCGAAATAGCTTCGATCTGGCTACAGCTGGCATTTATTATCACCTGCCTGCATGCCTCGAACCTATCACGCGCTGGATGGGCCTGAGCGGTGCGCTGACCGGGTATTGTCCGACATACATAGGTAGATCTCACGTTGAATATAGTCCTCAGCCGATGCCAGAAGCAGTCACAGTTTAGTATGCATCCGCGAGCCTATCGATGAGTGACATGTACAGTAAGACAGTCCAAGATAGGCAAAAACGTTGACCCAGCATTTCTCATTTAGAGCTACCGTCCGCAACCTTGCAAGTTTCAAGTTTTTTAAAGAAAGAAAAATTAATGCAAAGTACCAACATTGAACTACAACCCGAATATGTAATCCGAAAACGCTTGGTGCTTAACAGCGGGGATATCCAGGAGATGAAAAGAAAACCCAGGAGAGAAACATGGAAAGTATCCAACGTTTGCACACCATGTGAACATTACCCACACCGACATGTCAGAATTCGCCACAATGACGACTTCGGCGTTTCGCCGTGCCCATCGCCCCCATTCTCGTTCACACCAATCACCCCGCCCTGCGCGCGCACATGGTTCAGCGCAGGCGGTGTTGCGGCCCCAACGCTAGACACCATCGGCGACGTCCGGCCATACGGCGTCCCCCCTTGATACGAATCTTCGCCCGTACCACCACGACCATACTCCGACGGAGATAGCATCGCGCCAGTGCTCGTGGCGTATGGATGCGGCTGTGATTGCGGCTGTGCGCTTAGACGTCGTGCGGCCGGTACACCTATGTGTGCGGTCGCCGAGTTGGGAGTCATGCCGCCGCCCCCCGGGGAGAGTCCGCCAGGTGTTTTGCGTTGCTTTGACCCATGCCGTATGAGCGCCGGGGAGGGTGGGTTGACGTTATTGCCCGAGGCTTGTTGGGATGTGCGGTGTCCAGCACGAACTTGGTCCGCGCGTGTGCGAGGTGCACCTTGTTGATTGGATGCGGCTACAAGATTTGTGGATGGTGTCTGGCGTGATAGATAATGTGTCAGAGAATCCCTGTAGTCAGAAAACAAAGACAATCGCTACGTTTACGGAGCCTGAATCCCAACCTTTGCCGGCGTTCAGCATCATCCAATCATAGACACCATCTTCGAGTTCGCCAGAGTTCTTCAACACCTTTGTGAACAGCTCCCGCAGGAACTCATAATCTGGTGTTTCTTCGAATCCTAGCTTGCGGACGTAGTTGAGATAAATGCCGAACTCCTCTAGCGCCACGCAAGCATGCGAATGAATGAGTGTCGCATAATAACTGCAGAGGAAACACCCACCAGGAAAGCCTTCTGCTAATTCCTTGATCGGCGTGGTCTGCTTTTTCTCCCCGATCTTTTCATATTTCTGCTTGTTGGTCGCGGCCTTGAGGCCCTGCCATGGTAAGCCACCACGTAGGAAATACATGAAAACATGCCCTAGAGCTTCAAGATCGTCTCGCCGCGATTGCTCTGGGAGTGGCATAATAAATGTCAGACTACAGCGAACACACGCTCGAGGAAGTCGCGCACCGCGACCTAGATGCGTGTTAATACTCATGTATCGCGCTGTACCGCTGAGACTTTTGCGTTCTCGATACGGGATGTGTTGTTTCGTCTTGGGATCTCGGTACTGCTTGGCCATCCCGAAATCGACCACTATATCCCATATGATGTCAGGCACTAAGACGGTCGCGCAAACAACACATGAAACTAATTACCGTGGACAGTGTTCGCAGCTTTGCTCCCAGGGCGGCCGACGAGGAAATTATCTGGCTTGATGTCGCGGTATATCAAATTCTTCGTGTGTATCGTTTCTACTCGTGACAACTGGCGTCAAACTGGAGCTTCAGCACCCTCGACCACCACGAGCACATAGGGTACCCACCATTTGCTTGGCAACCATGCAGGTCGTCTTGATGCTAAACTTTCTTCCGCACATGTCAAAGAGGTCTTCCAAGCTCGGTCCGAGGAGGTCGATGACGAGGATATTGTGCAGGCCTTCTTGACCGAAGTGATATATCTGCGGGATCCCGGCTGGGGAATGTAGGTCAGTTCAGACCTTGCGGATTCGGAATAGGAAGCACGTACGACATCCTGCCAAGATTCTATAAGACCGGCATTCATCTCTAAGCTGGGGGGCGTCGGATTTTCTAGGTTCCTGGACGGGCACCCGTCAGACAACTCACGCTGTAACAATGCATGTGGGAATAGTCACGAATTTAATGGCCACGGTCTGGGAGTTCAGCAAATTGGTTCCTGCATCTCCGGCTCAAGACCCATCGACACGGAACAAGGAAGGGACTGCGCACCTTCGAAGATGACACCAAATGAGCCCTCGCCGATCTTTCGACCGACTCTATAATGAACACCGACGACAGAGCGATTCTGGGTGTCAGCCATGGGTTGAAGTTAGATGAGTAAATATAAACCGGGTCGTTTGCTATGCCGTTCGAGACCGTGTGGATGATTAAAGAGCGGTGCGGCGAGATATAAGATAAAGCAGCGCCGATAGGGGGATTGAAGATAGAATTAGAATCAGTGAGTGAAACGAGGGTGGGATTGTTTTACGTGGACGTAGTGATGCGAGCCTAGAATGTGTGCTCCGTGTGCTCCAATGGACTTAGGTGGTGGTTAGTGGAGATGATCTGCGTAGGCAACGTTGGACACGTGAAGGAGGCGTGTTTCCGGGATATCTGCGACGACGAGACAGGAGGGAATGGAGGAGCAGCGAACAAGCCAACGCCTACCTCGTGAGGACGGACGAGACCAAAGAAACAGTCACAGTCACATTATAGTCACATCAAGATCGGTAAGCCATAGGCACTGCGTTTATTCAACCTTCCTAACAGCTATGTGTATTGTACTTGTCGAGCTGACCACCATCATGATCTCTTATACTGCATAAGGAGTCTGCCACTCAAGCTATATCTCTCTCAGATCACTCACGCTTCAAGTTGCAGCCGCCGCCGGGCTCTGATGCAAATCATCCAATGCATAATTGCTGTGTTCCCCGGGTGCCCTCTGTACCTGATTCGCCCTAGCATTTTGCATTCATAACACCTATTTCATCCTAACATTGGGCTTTTTTGTAAGGCAGTAGACACACTGATCCATCTGCCAAGCTGCGATGGACTATACTCCGACGTTGACAGCGGTCTAGGTATGCAAATATACCAAGTTTCACCGGGTCTGTATGTACCTGAAGAACGTGGCGTCTGCCCAGCTCCTAAGCGATGATCAATTTGTTCCGGGAATGCCAACTGGAAGGCAGGGTGAGGTGAAGCTCTTTGATTTGCTTCGAAGCCGTCCTACAACGGAACGTCCACGTCACTGACATTCCTCACGCGCGCGAGTCGTCGAGCCCCTTAGTTGCAATTGTTACTTTGACCATGGGAGCTCATTCAGTAATCCAAATGGCTCCAAATTCTATGGCAGAATGTCATAAAATTCAACAACTCGGCTGTTCTGGACGTGAGATATATGACATGCGTAATTCAATCACTAGTGAGCATCCTTTCGAGTGATACTATTGGCCAATTTACACCAAAGTTGAGTAGCCCTTCCCTGACCCCTCCCATCACCTCAACCAGGGTATGGCTCATCCATGCGCGCCCTTCCTATCGTAAATGACCGTGACTGTTGATGACAAGTGTTTTTCTACTAGTAAATGACCCTTACCACTGATTCAGCGCTTCCCGGTCCAACCCGCTCGTTTTGTTTGCTATCTTTGCATTTGGGACCGGTCCAAGCTCATTCACGCTACATTTCCAAATGCTTTTGCCATCACAGTCTCATATTTTCTTCAGTCCCTGCCATCTCAGGCATTGTCGTCGGTCCCTTTACATATGGCCCTGAGCGAGCATGGTAAATTGAAACCGTCACTGTAAGAACTTTCGCATGCGCCGATGGAATCAACGGGACCTCGAG
>MU134952.1:1357-15687 GCA_015039355.1 Ramaria rubella | reverse complement strand
GGATACTCCCCTTTCAAGGTAGACGTCCCATCGTCTACATCGAACATCGGAGAGGAGTAGACAAGGCGTCGGAGTATCGGAGATCCACAGGATTTTGGATTTTCCAGGAAGTAAGGGTTTTTCTTGGAAATTCCTAGATAAAGTGGTCTTGTGGTTGTCCTGTTGAAAATTGTTGTAATCACAGATTACTGAGGAGTTCAGAAAAATGTTGGAAGGTTTGAAACTTTGAAAAGGAAATGTGTTGGGATTTATCGGGATTTTTCAGCAAAAGGGGTTAAAGGACAAAGAGAGTCGAAGCTTGGAAATAATGAGGTTTTGGGAATGAAAAACGTTGTTCAGGGTGAAAGGAAGAAGTGTATGCAAGAGGAAAAGGTGTCGGAAGAGCTGATGAAGGTACTTGATATTCGGTATAGAACATTGTTGAAGAAAGGATGAGTATTGTCCTAGTGGTTTGAAGAGGTCCGAATTGATTGGAAAACGTAGGTCAGAAAATGTACGGATGCTGCATTCATGGAAGGAAGGGGTTTAACAATGGCTTTTGAGGAAGTTCATTATGAGTTCTGAAGGTGGTTTGCTGGTTATTGTCCCATGACGCGGAATTCGATATTGGTGACTAGACTTTAGATCGGAGCAACTGTTGCATCTTGAATAGTTGGAATTGGAAAATCTGGATGTTGGAGGTTGGAGAATTAAATCTCAGAGGATGTCTTGAAGCAGATTCGGTGTTCAGAGTTTGGAAATCGTCCTGGTGTGTTCTTGAGGAATTGCAGATGTACTGTGTGGAACATGTCAGATGACAACCTATAGCTAGGGCCTTGTTAACATGTTCTCAAGGTGGGTCTGGCTTAACTAGATGTAAGGAAAAAGTGAATTTTCCATAGTGAGATTCTCTCCCTCCGATAAGACGTAATCTTGTGGGAGTACGTAGCGGAATTGATGATTGCTTTGTCAGAAATTTGGAACAATCGAAATGACAGATTTTCCTACTGGAAGGTGCCAAGGTTCCCATATTGTCGCCTTGCAAACTGACATTGGGTGTTATGGTGAGTTGGAGGATGTTGCAGCAAAGTGGCAGTTTCAGAGATTCAGAAAAATGCAATATTTGCAGGTTTCCAGAGGACATGTCATAGAATTGAATCTTCTTGTTGAGGAGTGCAGGCTAGGTACTACCCAATACCCTGTCAATCAACAGATTGTAATGGGTGGGTTAGTGGTTTTCCAGCACATCGGAACAATTAGAAACAAGTGGCATTATACGTAATGTAATAACGACTGGATTTTCGCTCAACAGGAGGACATGATTGGTGTGAATAGCCTACTGGATGTTGCGACATAATGTCGTCAGTGACAGAAAACAGAGATCAGCAGAAAATGGGAATCTGAAAGGATGATCTTTAAACATAATGATCGGTTGAAATTGCTCAGGAGAATGATATTCGGGGTCTTCAGGATTAGAGGTAAGATCAGATGACTGTAAGGGATTCTGGCAGAATTGTCAGAAAGTGGAAAGGATGTTTTGTTGGAAAGTGTTTTGGCAGTCTCGATAAGGCACAGAGAAGATATGAAGCACATGATCGTGCATCGAGATTCCTTCAGCTGTCAGTTTTGGAGATTCAGAAGGTCCTCTAAGGGGACCCTGGTGTTGGATTCACTTAGCGTGACAGTTGTGGTTCAGGATTTTGCTTTCCTGGCAAAGGATGATGACCTCAGGCATTCTTTCGCCTTATGACCAGGTCTTCCACAGTAGAGGCATAACTTTTGATCGATGCATCGTTGTCTCTCCTGTGGCTTTAACTTGCCATCTTGTCTGAGGATGCTGGAAAGTTTCAGTGTCGGCAAGGTCGGAGTTTGGTTGGAAGGTGTTGCCATTTGTTGAGAGTCATCACAAGGATGGTTGGAGGTCGCATTGTCAATGTCGCTCGGGGTTTGCTTGGGTTTGGAAGCTTTGTCTATGAGGCACTTGTCAAAGAAACTGTCGGTGTCGTCAAGATTGGGTGTTTGGATTTGGGTGTCGGAAAACATTGTAGAAATCAAGAGTTTCAGCATATATATACTGTTAGGGTGCTGGATCGGATGCCTGGTCGGGTTGGGTTGGAACTCTCCTTGACCGAAATTGGGGTTGCAATATTTGGAAATGTGCAGAATATCTCCATCATTGACATCAGCTCTGGTGAAGAACTTGCCGCCGAGGTGAAGGAGTATGAGCGGAAAAAGGCAGAGCTGGAGATTAGAATGCAGGAAAAGGCAAAGGGAAAAGCGGGAGAGAGAAATGGAGGAAAAGTGGGATTGGGATCGGAAGGAGAAGGAAGATCGGGAGCGGAAGGAGCAGGGGTTTTGGGATTGGAAGGAGCAGGAGGAACAGGATTGGAGGGCGAAATAAAAGGAGGATGATGATCAGCACAAAAAAAGGAGGAAGCCAACCGAAGGAAGCGGAAGGAGGAGGTGGATCAGCAGAAGGCCGAATCGATGCGAACGATGCAGGAGGAGTTGAGGCGAGAGGAAGCCAAGCCCAACTCAAGAAGTTGTCAGTAAGTCGTTGTTTTGTGGCGATTGATAGGTTTTGATGGAAGAATCAGTCTAGCTGGAGAAGGCCAATCATGAGTGGAAAGCCAACCGAAATGTGAAAGCTTCATTGGGGAATGTTGGGGGCTGAAAACATCGACTCAAGGACGTATGGTTGGAGGCTGATGAATATGACAACCAGTGCATTCTTTGTCAGACGCGGGGTTTAGACTGCGTGGACGAGGAGCAGAAAAGCGGGAGATCATGGAAACAGGCATGCGTTCAATGCCAGAATGACCGGACAAAGTGCACCAAGCTGGGTGATGCAGATTTTGCGGCGGAGATGGCAGGCAAGTCGTTGTTGTTGGTGCACAGGCGGAGTCAGGCAGAGAACGTGGAAGCGGGGCCAGGACCAGCAACAAAAAGACATTGGGTGGGGGTGGTCACAGATCGCGAAGTCGGGGTGGTTTTGGGGAAGGGCAAAGGCAAGGAGTGGGGAATGGAGGACAACGTGGAGGATAAGGCAGAGGATGCGGGGCTCGCAGTGGAAATCCATGGGCTCCGCAAGACCATTCACAATCTCGCAAAGTGGCTCTGCTACAATGTGGAGGGGATTGCGGCCTTCAACAACATGTGACGTTGCACAGGATTGCGGAGATAGAGTACAAGTTCCGGAAAAAGCAGTGGGAGACGTACCACGGGGCATCAGCGCCACAACTGGATGTGGAGTCGGAAGCTGGGTCGGGGAATGAGGCAGAAAATGTTGGGCCACAACCTGAACTGGAGAAGGAGTCAGCGAGGGAGGCAGACGGTGATGGAATGGACATTGACGTCATTCTGGAGGTACCAGAGAAGGAGATTCCAGTAGAGGAGGAATTTGCCCAGGAGCCAGAGGTGGAATAGAGTACAAATTCTGGAAAAAGCGGTGGGAGACATACTACGGGGTGTCGGCACCATGACCGGACTTGGAGTTGGAAGCTGGGTCGGGGAATGAGGCAGAAAACGTCGGGTCGCAACCTGAACCAGAGAAGGAGTCGGTGAAGGGGAAGGGGAAAGCGAAGGAGGTGGACAGCGATGGAATGAACATCAATGTCATTCCAGAGGTACCGGAGAAGGAGATTCTGGTAGAGGAGGAATTTGCCCAGGAGTTGGAGGCAGACGTCAGCGAGAAAATGGCCAATTCGGAAAATGCAGCTTCAGACAGGCAAGCCGAGGAGGAAGCAGGAAAGACAGCAGGGGCTGAGCCGGAGGCCAATGGGCTGGAAGATGAAACAACGCAGTAGATAGATGTTGAAAATTGAATCAGAAAGGTGAAAAGTACCATAGAATAATTCGAAGAAGTTGCAGCAAAGTAATATAGTTAGTTCTAAGCAATGAAGTCATTTTAAAATTGGAAGGAATGAAGTGATTGGAAAAACAAAAAAAAATCAGAAAAACAGAAAGTGGTGAATCAAGGATTTTTTAGTTAAGTTACAGAATATCGGAAGTCGGAGTAATGTGGAATCGGAGGAAAATCGGGGATCTGACTCGGGATTGGGATTGGACTTGTAAGAAATTGTGAAGATGTTCGGAAGAACCAGAAATATTGGGATGTGAAAAGGCATAGATGTCGAAGAGTTTGTGGAATGTGATCAGAAGTGTTGTAAGGATGAGATGTGGGTGGAAGAGTTGTGTTTGGAAGTTGTCAGAGGAAGTTGGAATAGGGGAGGGATGATTGGGAAGATTGTTATCAATATAGTGGCTGCTCCCCTTTCAAGGTAGACGTCCCATCGTCTACATTGAACATCGGGAAGGAGTAGACAATGTGTCAAGGTATCGGAGATCCGCAGGATTTTCAGGTTTTCCAGGAAGTAAGGGGTGTTTCTTGGAAATTCCTAGATAATGTGGTCTTGTTGTTGTCCTGTTGAAATTGTTGTAATCACAGATTACCGAGACATTCGGAGAATGTCGGGAGGTCTGAAACTTGAAAAGGAAATGTATCGGGATTTATTGGGATGTTTCGGAAAAGATGTTAAAGGAAGAAGAGAGTCGAAGTTTGGGAATAATGAGGTTTTGGGAACAAAAACTGTTGTTCGGGGTGAAAGGAAGAAGCGTATGGAAGAGGAAAAGGTGTTGGGAGAGCTGGTGAAGGTACTTGATATTCAGTCTAGAACATTGTTGAAGAAGGGATGGGTATTGTCCTAATGGTTTGAAGAGGTCTGAATTGATCGGAAAACATAGGTCAGAAGATGTAAGGATGCTGCATTCATGGAAAGAAGGGGTTTAACAATGCCATTTGAGGAAATTCGTTACAGGTTCCGAAGGTGGTTTGCCGGTTATTGTCCCATGACATGGAATTTGATATTGGTGACTAGACTTTGGATCAGAGTAACTGTGTTGCATCTTGAATAGTTGGATTCGGGAAAGTCCGGAAGTCGGAGGTTGGAAGGCAAAATCTTGAAAACAGGAGGATGTCTTGAAGGAGATTTGGGGTTCAGAGTTTTTTTTTTTTTGAAGGTCATCCTGGAGTGTTCTTGAGAAAGTACAAAAGTACTCTGCAGGAGGTGTCAGATGAGATCCTATGGCTAGAGCCTCGTTAACATGTTCTTGAGGTAGGTTTGGCTTAACTAGATGTAAGGAAAATGATTTTTTCCATAGTGAGATTCTCTCCCTCTGATAAGACGTAATCTTGTCGGAGTACGTAGCAGAATTGATGATCACTTGTTGGAAAATTGGAAGAATTGAAGTAACAGATTTTCCTATTGGAAAGCGCCAAGGTTTCCATATTGTCGTATTGCGAGCTGAGGATTCAGGCATTGACGTTGAATGTTATGGCGAGTCAGAGGATGTCGCAGCGAAGCAGGATTTTTGGAGATTCAGAAAAACGCAATATTTGCAGGTTTCCAGGGGACATGTCATAGAATTGAATCTTCTTGTTGAGGAGTGCGGAGCTAGGTACTACCCAATGCCCTGTCAATCAATGGATTGTAGTGGGTGGGTTAGTGGTGTTCCAGCACATCGGAACAATTAGAAACAAGTGGCGTTATATGTAATGTAATAACGACTGGGATTTTCACTCAACAGGAGAATGCAATTGGCATGAATAGCCTACTGGATGATGCAACATAATATGTTGTTGGTGACAGAAAACAGAGACTGAAGAAGGCGAGAATCTGAGGGATGGTGTTTAGTTGTGATGATTGGTCGAAACGTTCCGGAAAGATGTTCGGAGATTTCGGGACCTGAGGCAAGGTTGGAGATGATTGTAAGGGTTTGGCAGTATCGTTGGAAAGTGGGAAGGGATGTTTTCGGAAAGCATTTTGTGGCAGTCTCAATAAGGCACAAAGAAGATATGAAGTGCGTGATCGTGCTCGAGAGTCCTTCAGCTGTCAGTTTTGGGAATTCAGAAGGTCCTCTGAGAAGGTCCTTGATGTTGGAATCAATTAGCATGACAGTTGTAGTTTGGGTTTTTGCTTTCCTGGCGAAGGGTGATGACTTTGGGCATATTTTCACCTTATGACCAGGTTTTCCACAGTAGAGGCATAGCTTTTGGTCAATGTGTCGATGTTTCCTTTGTGGTATTAGTTTGCCATCTCATCCGAGGATGTTGAAAGGTTTCAGTGTCGGCAAAATCGGGATTTTGGTCAAAAATGGTTGCCATCTGTTGTGAGTCATCACAAGGGAGGTTGGAGGTTGCATTGTTGATATCACTCGGGATTGCTCCAGTTTGAAGTCTTCGTCTATGAGGCATTTGTCTAAGTAGCTGGAATACTTGTGAATGTTTGATGAGTTGATGATATCATTGGTAGACCTGTCGGTGTCATCAAGATTGGGTGTTCGGATTTGGGTGTCGGAAAACATTGCAGAAATCAAGAGTTTCAGCTTGTATATACTGTTAAGGACCGGATCAGACGTGAGATCGGATTTGGTCGGAACTCTCCTTGACCAAAATCGGGGTTGCGATATTTGGAAATGCGCAGAATATCAGATGAGTCGGAGATCCGAGATCCAAAGACTGATCTATATGGGTGTTGGCTTCAACTTATGGGTTGCGCCCTCTTGGATTTCTAGTGCCCTGGTATTTTGGATTGAGAGCGGATGGAGGTGTTGGAGTTCTGATGATCGGGTCTATTCGGAAAGGGTCAGCGATGAATAGTTCATTGAGACTTATTGGGGACGAGCAGAAGTTTTGGATATTCGGATCAGGATAACCAATGCAGGAAGGGATAGGGCTGACGATAAATGAATATTGAGTAAGGATTTTGGCTTTACAGAAAAGCGAGTGTAATCAATGAATGGGCTTTGAAATGTCAAGAATGTCGGAATCAGAGTGATCGGAATAATTGGAATAAGGATTGAAAGACTTTAAGGCTTGTTACGGATGAGACTTGGAGTAATGAAGGTGTAATAAGGGATATAGTGATATAAGAATGATAAGGTATATCAGGTACAACAGAATATTGCAGGTTGTAGCGAGATAATGAGTTTTAATGAGATATAACGAAGTGTAATGAAAATGTAACAAAATATACAAGCTAAAGAAAGCATATAAAGGATTCTGAAATCAGAAACGGAAAGATAAGGGTGTGATATGGAGTTCTGGAGTCGGAGCGAATACAGAAATCGAGATAAGATGTACGGGGATAATAAAAATAGGATCGTGACTGAGAATGATAAATGGGGCATATCGGAAATAAGAGGAAAGAGCTTATCAGGATGTGGAAAACATCGGAAGAACAGAAGTCAGATCTAGGATCTAACAATCCTGTGCAGCCTGTCAGGCTGCAAAGAAGGATAATAGACACCCAGCAGGGTTGTTACATACCCTGCCAATACCTGATAGACCATGGCAGTCTATCAGAATGGACTTTGATTTATTAGTCGTGATTGACAGACTCACGTCTATGGTGCATCTAGTGCCAACTACGACGAGAGTTACTGTGTGACAAGTCATGTGGTTATACCTCAAAGAGGTAATACGCCTGCATGAAGTACCTGAGTCGATCGTCTCAGATCGCGACTCCAAATTCACCTCCATATTTTGGAGAGAATTGCAGTGGATAATGGGCACAAAATTGCTCATCTCTACAGCATTCCACCTGCAGACGGATGGAGCAACAGAACAAGCAAATTGTTCTGTAGGGCAAATACTCTGCATTGTAGTGCAGAGTGATCAAAAGGATTGGGCCGATAAATGCCCAATGGTAGAATTTGCACTGAACAGCTCAGTCAGTGCGACCACAGGATATGCACCGTTCGAACTGAATGGTGGTAGCTTGCCCCATATTGGGCAAGTACTCTCAGTGGATACTACTTTTAGAGGAGTACAGCAGTTCGCACAACAAGCGTTTGTGGAACTTGATTGATGCTCACAATGCAATCATTGCGAGTCGAGTTGCAGCAGTTTCCAGACCTTGCGAATATCAGATGGCATCAGGTCTCAGATGTATGAGGTTGGATAACTAGTGTATCTGTCTATGTAGAACTTGTCCTTAGCTAGAGGATGGGCAATGAACCACATTTCGTGCCCCATTATCTTGGGCTGTATCAAGCTGGTAGCGTTGTACCAGACTCCAGTTCCAGTGTGAAGAACTTGAGTTACCTCCAGAGCTGACAGACTCTGTAGGATCCTTCCAAAGTTTCAGTTCGCGTCTAATCAGACTTTATGTAGGCAGTGATGCACAATTTCTTCCGCTTTTTGCTGCTTTAGTTGTAGCTTTGTAGTTTTGTAGGACCAGAGTTAACAGACTGACTGGCTTGTGTATGCAGATCACCCACTTTTTCCATCTAGTTGGCACTTTGTTGCTTGTAGTTGGCAAGTTACAAGTGCTGGCTTGTGACATTGGGGTATGATCACTTCTGGTTAATTGAAGCTTTTTTCTGCTTGTAGAGAGTTAGAAGTACTAGATGCTTATCTAGAGCTTGTGTTGAGTTAGGACCAGCACTACTGTTCGCTTATCCTAATTGTTGCTTGTAGGGCCACAGTCTAATCAATGACTAGTGTTGGGGTGTAGTACACTTTCTATCTAATAGGACTCGACACGAACATAGTTTCATGTTGGTGATTTGCAAGACGTGATATACCATCACGTGAATTGATCACGTGACGTGACAGGTGCACTCGCCTTAAATTTAAGGGACAATTTTATCACCGCTTCAAGGCTTTTTGCCACCCACCACACCTGCACCAGTGTGAATGTACTGCCAATTTCACATGGACACTGACACATGGCATCCACACTCCTCTGCAGAGGTACTACCAAGTGCCTCTGAACAATTCGCTATGCTCCAAAAGGAGCAGAGCTGGACAGTGCATGGTGTCAAGGATGCCGTAGCAATTGTTCATTGTGACTCCTGCACGGAGTGCAATGCGTACACGCAACACTTGCTGCAAGCTGCCAAATTGTGGCTTATCAACCCCCAAATGCATGACATTGAATGTGCATTAAAAGTGGCCTGGCCACTTTTGCTAACCGAAATGGCATGTCCTTTCATAAAGGACACTGTATCCTCTTATAAAGAGGAGACATGTGAGCTCAATGCAGAGCTTAATAACTTGCGTGCTGCTCTCAATAAGGAGAGACAGTGAAATCATGAGATAGCAGATAAACTATCTGCCATGAAGTCAATGCCACCATCGCCAACTATTATTGATCTGACTTCACTGCCAGATTCGATGATGGACTCAGTGAGTCCATTTACTCCAACTACCAGTGCTTCACCGGTAGGACTGACGCGATCCAGTCGTAAGACCACATCCAAGCAGCGAGCATTAGCAGTGTTGTACCCTGCATCACCGCCACCATAGGCGACCCACCTGCAATGCAGATGGGCTTCTTGCCCTGCCCATTGGGCAAAGCACTGCACCCCTCGGCGGTACAAATGAGCTGCCGACCCACAGAGTGGTTTGACATGTGCCCTCTCAATGAAACTAGGTTCATTGAGCAGCTCACACTAGCGCATGTGACATTTTCCATGTTGTGCAGCACACCATCCTCAAGCGTGCTGACTGTGAGGAACGCTTGGCCACTTGAATGCCAGTGTTTGGGATTGCGCATGATACACCTCCCAATCTTTGGGATGCGTTGCACACCATTGAATACTCCCCAGAGGGAGTATCACCCACTATCCGCAGAAATGGAGATAACACCCTCTGTTTAGAGAATGTTGATGTTTGGGTTTGGCTCAAACTAATTAAGCCAAAGAAAGACAGCCTAGTCTTTCTTCAAAAGCTCACGGAACAATTCACAGTCCGTGGCCAGTGGGCTGATCTTGCTGGCACATACTGGCAGCAAGATTTACCGACACTGCTGTCCACCAGTGTCGAAAAAGTCTTTGAGTGGAAACACCCTCCAGAGAGCACATCACTCAACAAAACTAGCCCAGTGGCTAGGTATCCACATGGGAGTAGACCCCGCTAGGGCTCTAATCAATATAGAGCCCTATTTCATGTGCAAGCAGAGTAAGATCTGCTATAACGATACTGCGCAATGGATACTCGATGCCCGCAAAGGCTGGCCATTCACTGGCCTTCATATATCTCTGCCCCCACGTCCCCCAGGCTTTTGGGGAGCACCTACTATGTCTGACAATGATTCGTTGCTCAATGGATGAGGTGGAGGGCCTCCCTGATCAAAGGCACGTACAGATGTGCCGTCGATGGAACCCTCTGCTCCACCTGCTCCCCCAACTGCATCCACTATCACAGTGAATGATAACATGATGGAAGTCGATCCAGCCAACTCCATCTACTATGACAATACCGTCGAAGTAGCTGTGCAGTCATCTTTGACTGTGCCTGCACCAGTATATGCTGATCCTCCATCAGCATAAAGTTGCCCAAACCTCCTGAGGTTCGGTCTGTGGGGAGGATGTAAGAATACAGATTCTTAGAGTAGCATATATGCTACTATCTCAGGTATATAAGTCACCAGAGTGACTTATGGGTTGTATTATATAAGCCGCCCACTAGGGGCACTTGTAGATAGTGGACAACTATACAGTTGTCCACAAGTAATTAGATAAGCAAATACTTTTTTACTCGTACCCACACCAGTCACAGACACCAATAATATATTGGCTCAGTCTGTTCATGTGAACAATATTAAGTTTCTTACAATGTTTGCATGGTGATCTCACATTCTTGCATGACAGGTTTGCAAAGACTGGTGTGACAATTGTGTTGTACATTGATCATAAACATGATATCCTGAATATCATGGTTCGTGAGGGTCCTTTAGTTTATATTTAACAAACTCACAGGCAGCAAAACCCATATGATATCATCTTGAGACTTGAGGCGTATTTTGTGTCAAGATCAGCATTTCATAGAATGGGTGTATTTGTGCTAGGGCTGTCCATGAGTCTACCCACAGATCACCTGGACTCGAATCTGTGGGTATTTTCATTTTCAAACCCTATACTCAGATCCGCATGGGTATTGCATCCAGGTGATCCAAACCCACGAGTTTCGGACTACTCATGGGTTGATCCATGGGTATATATTATTTATTTTCAGCAGACGTAGCTAGCTATGTATTAACCCTAATTTTTACAATTTATTTCGTGTTTTTATCTAATTTATTGGGGCCTGTAGAGGCCCCACAATTTTTTGTTGCACCAGCAGCTGGAGCTTATATAGCTCCGCTGTTTGTTGTGCTTTGTAGGTCACGTGACTTACAAAACCTTGTTCGCAATAAAATAAGGTTCACTTTCAAATAAAGGTTTTGTGAGTCACGTGACCTACAAAGCACAACAAACAGTGGAGCTATATAAGCTCCAGCTGCTGGTGCATCAAAATTCCAATAAATTAGAGCAAGGCATATGTTTCACTCCAGAGAATGCTCTTGTGTTTTGTTTTTGGTAGTTCATTGATAGTACCTAATTCCAAGATATGAAATGGTTGATCTATTGAGAAGATGAAAATTGGGCACCTGGTACAGTGTCATGCTTGGGAACCCAACCGAGGTGTGTCTGTATGATCGGATGCACATTGAGAACCTTTTGCACACGACTGGATTCTTGGACCCATTCTCCTGAGCTACTCTTCCAGTACCCACCGCACATGATGTGTTTGATCCTCTCCATGCTGGCACATTTGATTGTAATATCATGCCCAGGCACATGATGGTTGCTTAAAACAGAGCACATTCGAAAAATATGGTTGGAACATTCAAATACCTCAGTTTGTGAAGTGTATAGCAGGACCAAATCATTCAATGTCTTCAGGGAAATGAACCAGGATGTGCAATTTTGCCTTGTCAATAATACAAGCAGGGTCCACAAGATCAAAGCATCCAATACATTTGCAATAAGGATATTCAACTCAGCCTGTGAGAATTAATTGCTATTAATGTTATATCAGAGGGTCACTCACAATATACTCTGGAAGGTTTGCAATTTCATGGTACCAAACGAGTGCACAGAGAAGACCCACCGCTTTGATTAAAATGAATTGATCATTGGTCACCAAGCCGGCACATGGAATGGGCATAATCTGCATTAATGTTTTAAAATGTTTCCCAATAAGAGCATTTCGATATTGGGAAAGGTATGCTGCATGGATGGGTGGAATCGTGAAGCCTCGAATATCCGAGGATTGTAATCAGACCACAAATTTTGGCCAATTCTGCTCAGTCATTGTTGTGTGTAAGTTGTGCCAAACGTACTTTATGATTCCAAGCAAGATAGTATGCAGTATCTCAACAGGTGTATCTCGATGTGGATCAAGTCCTACATATCAGACACAAAGTCGTCAATAACAAACTAACGCGAAGCACTAATATCAACTTACCTGCAAACTCCAACAACAGAATCCAGGGGGTGTCAACTTGATCGTCAAGCCATTTAAGAGTTTTCCTGTGAATCTCCTCAAGCATCCACAAGAGATTATCAGCCTTCAAATGCTTTGAATGTTCAATGATTCTTTTGATCCAGATTTGGGCAAATTTATCCTTGATCCCAGATGCTGTTTGCAGGTCTTTCACTGTGCCCATGCTGCCCTGAGTTGCAGTTTCAAGTTGCCTCCTTATTTCTTCCTTTGTGGTAGATAAAGTTCTTGGAGTACCAGGCTGTTCTGAGCATCAACCAGATGATCACAATCATATACATGAAATGCCCATTTACCTCATGCAGTGCATGGTAACCCTCATTCATCTCCATATGAGCAGCTGTACCACTGACATAACAGTGATGACACTTGCAATTCCCACTGGGGGACCAATGTGGCTGCACAATTTCGATTGCTGCAGGTTATCGGCAGGCAGGCCAGGTATTACAATATGGAAATGACACATGCGCTTGTGTGTGTGCATTATACGTAAGTGGGGGGTCTTTATGAGTCTGTGAGTCCACCTGTACATCCAAAGGTCAAGGAAGCACTGGCCAACTGCAATGAACAAGTCACAAACACACTCAATTATAGTTTTGATGGCTTCAAACTGTTCAGGAGTGGGTTGCATGCTGGGACATACTCACAAAATGTACAAAGAATTCTTGTTGTAGAAGAGCCCCTGGGAGATTGGAGTGAGCCAGATATATATTCTTGTGAGCATTGATCGGTTTAGTCACTGTCCCACCTACATCATTGGCCCACATCAGAGCAAAAGATGTAAAAAAGTCACCGCCACAAGCTAGCTTGTGAAGAGGATTTGGCATCATGTGCCTGTAAAACCACTGAGTGTTCTGTTTTTCTTCAGTACCTTCATGGAATCAAAATCTGTAATAGCACCAACCTTCAAATATAATTGCTCCCTGTGCCTTTAGGTCAAGGTAATTCAGATACAGTTTGTCTCCCAGTATATTTATCAAATCACGAAGAACCACAAGACCTTCCTAGATCATTCATCAGGTATTTATTCCTAAACAAAAGATAATGACAAAACTTACTGGACTCTTATCAACCTTGTATCCATCAGCACACATCTTCTTGTTTTGGATTATCCACATGGATGGTATCATGAGTTCCCCTGAATCTAGTTGACATATCTCATTCACATAGTAATATTTAAGCCCCCTTCCGGTACATCGGCGTCAGCAAATTGGGTGGCAGTTCTATGAGACGTTTAGCTTCCCAAAATTCTGTGAGTGGCATCATGCTGTCTTCAGGATAAAATCTCAGGAGTGCAGAAACCTGGGGATTTGCATAGTCCTGTTTTTACAGCAACTTAAACATCAAACGTGCCAAACCAATAGAACCTAAAATTACATGTGTGATCAGAGCCAGGATATCATTGAAGTGCATCACATTTCCAAGTGAGCTTTCAAAACATTTGGTAGGAAATTCCTGGACCATCGGAACGTAATTTCTGTTGCATTAACTGCAGTGCATAAAAGGAGGGCATGTCACAAGCTCCAACTTCCTCTAGCATCCAGAGCATCATCTCCATATGCCTCTGCGAGAGCCTGAGACAGGGGAGATTGTCAAACAGATCTAAAAGACACATCTTGGAACCCAGATCAGGTGAAAAATAAACTGATATCAAGTTATGCTCAAAACATACTGTTTTAGATTCATAAGGGAACCAATCTGCATCTGCAGGTATGTCAGATATTTTACGGTGAACCTTGGAAGATTCTTCTTCATCCAAATCTAAAAATAATGGTGGGGGGAGTCAGTGTATGAACACAGAAAATATCACAGAGATAAGTGGCCATACCCAAGGACTGAAAATTGGCTATCAGTGACGCTGGCACAGTCAAGTCTTCCTCCTCAATATCAGGCTGCTGCAATCTGAATTTTCTGTTCCAAATATTCTCCAAAGCCATCTAATTCCCTCTCAATTAATTCTTGCTCTTGTTGCCGCATCATGCACTTGTTCATCCCTGCAAATACTTCTGAATCAGACTCA
>MU134951.1:0-11663 GCA_015039355.1 Ramaria rubella | reverse complement strand
GCACCACCTGTGGGAAGCTCATGAGGAAACCATGGTCTACCATAGTGCACCCATGGGAATACCACAGGACCATCAAATTTTAGTTAAAATTTGATGGGATCAGCTGTTTCCTAGTGTTTTTTGATGAAGGTACCTCCCATAGTGCAATCCAGACCTTCTGATTATGATGCTGAGAAGATAATTCTGTGTTAACTCTTGGTTCTGGAAGCAAGAATATTCTTGCTTCCAGAACCAAGAGTCAGCCACACATGTAAGTAATTACATGTGTCCGTATGGGGTTGACATCTCTTCGCACCCGCCGAAACAGCCACCACCGGCACATCTCCGTGTTTATGGTGGTCAAACTGCACAAAAAATGAACACCCCAAACCTCTAGAAATATCTGCAATTTTAAAACAAAATTTCTCTGTGAAATTAAGAAACAGCCCCTGTGAAATTTAAAAATGAAATTACTTGTTTTGAGATTGCAAATTGTAGACACAGAAAATACATTTTGTATTTGAAGAGCATAAAATTTTTGAGAGGTCCATATTTTCAAAGTGGCCATATCTTTAGAAGTCATGCAATTTCAAAGATTGCAAATCAGTTTTTTTATAATACCTAGTTCAACCATTTATCTAAGAGCAATAAGGAGGACGACCTTCTGTCTGCTGCATGAGACAGTCTCTGAGATGCCCTGAGAGACTCATGCCTGAGACAAACAGCACAGTCCATCAGCCTTCACATCAAAGGCATATATCATGTCGATCACTGTCCATATGATCATTATAGCTAAATGGTAAATACAATGAAAATGTAGTCTTATTGTTGCATTTTGTTACGATAGTGGCAAACAGCCACACATCTTGTGCCACCAGTGTTCACATTTGCCATGCAGCTCCAAGTGATTTTTGACAAACTGCAGGCACATCCCTCTCTCCTTCGTGAAGTGTCATTCACTGATGTGACAACATTCCTGCAGTTGACAACCCTGGTGAAAGCAACCATTATGTTCCAGGTGTTAGACATGTCTCACCCCCCCAGCCATCTACCTCTGCATGTGCATGCCTTCCTTACTGTAGCTTTGGACTGACCCTGGGACATTGTCCAGACTCCAAGGGTGTTGGGACATCTTTGCAGATGTCCTGTGGACATCGCCAATGTTGGTCGCAGCAACCAAATGTGATTGACAACTCTTCTGGCACTTTGGGCTACCATGAGGCATAGGTACAATCTGTACTTCATGGGCACCCCAGCTGATTGAAGAAAATGCTCACCTCAATGTGCACTGCCCTAGGCTGCAGGGACAATGTATCCACCCATGCATGTCTGCTTGCAGTGCAGCTGCAAGAACTTCTGACCAACGAATGAGAGATTAACACTGTGCCAACCCATTTGGTATGATGCCATGTTGTTTACAAAGGGGGAGGGAGTGCTGCCAATGCTCAGCCATTCCACATATTGCCCCAGTATGACTGACTTTGTTTTAGACACTGTCTGTCAAATGTTAATGACATATGGGGCAGAGTGTCTCACCAGAGTATGTTTAATTTCAACAATATCATGGCACAATGTGGGTACATTGGTAAAATACTGTGGGGAGGAGGTACATAGGTTTGACAGACATGCTAAGCACCTTGGGACTCTAAGGCCGGCAGGTGCAAGCTTGCGCACATAGGCCTGCAGACATGGGTCCCTATGTGATATTCAAGAGTGGGGAGGCCACCATCATGGTGAGCAAGGTGCTCATCACTTGGGAGAGAACTGCATGCCCACAATCAGGGCATGGGCATGGGCCATTTTGCAGAATGATGTACTCACTCAGTGTGATGGGTGCAGTCAAAGATGGTGAGCTTAGACCCTGAATTGAACCCTGTGCAGTCGGTTCAGGGAGTTGTGTGTTGGCTTGACTTACCTTGAAAATTGTAAGAAGGTAGATTCTTACAGTAGCATATATGCTACTAATTAGGGTATATAAGTCACCAGAGTGGCTTATGGGTTGTATTATATAAGCTGCCCACTAGGGGCACCTGTAGGTAGTGGACAACTATACACACACCAGGGATTTCAGTATTTAAAGTTAGTTTGAACTTCAATTTAAATGTGAGATGGAAATAAGAAGTTCTGATTGCTGTAAAAACTGGACTCAAACTTCAAATGCACACAAGACTTTGAATGTTAATTGGCATTTATTATCTTCTCCAACATTTTTCATATACTTAAACATCATAATAGATTCAAAATATAGGTCTGATCTAAACTTTTGCCAAAATTACAAAAAAGATTTGTCAGGAAATTTAACAAAAATATGAAATTTTGATTATAATTTCAAGTTCCAATACCAATTCAGACTTCAGACTTAATGTCAAGTGATAATTTACGTTTAAACTATGTATTAAATTGAATTTTAAATTTGAAGTCTTGTCTTGAGGGAAAACAATTGCCCACTCATTGCATGATTATCGCTTGACTATCACCCCTCACCTGATAGATCATTGAGTGACCACAATGTGAGTAACTAAGTAAATTTGTGTAGCGATACATATGTAGCTTGAGAACTATTAGTATATTACATTCCCCTCAAAAATCTTTTTTTTCTAAGCAAAATACCTGTAACAACGAAAGAACAGTCTAAGGGAAAACTTGACCTTCCAAGTATGCCGCTGCAGCATTATTAGCATTGAGTCGCAAAGTGTGCAAGAGCTTCTGGAATTTGAGGGCAGTCTTCCACTGTGCAGCGGATCTCAGGGGGGCAGAATTAGAACAAATGAGCGCAAGATGCGACTGAAACCAAGTTTCACAGTCAGGAGACCAGTAGCCAACATTCAAACCACCACTGTTCCACATGGACTGTTTGGGCCACCATGAGACATCAGCTGCTTGCTGGCCTGACCCTTCACAAATAATCAGAAACGATATATCACTTTGAAAAACTTACCAGTGTATACACGATACACCCCACAAATGAGGTTCATCTCCTCGGTAGAAATATCGTCGTCAAAGAAAAGTGCACCACTAGAATCCTCCCACCAACAGCCAGGTATTAAACCCCATGGTGAAGGACCCTCTAGAACATCCAGAGCTGCAAGGGCTTCAACAGCGAGACACCAGATTATCCCCCCTCGGAGTAAAGCTGCACGCGCTCGGTGCAATCGGAAGAAATCATCACGAGCAGCGGTGTAGGCAACATAGTCAGCCATATCAGGATTATAATTAGGTGACCAAAAGCCGAGATCCTTGCAATAAGGGAAGTGTGTGATCTGTTCGGCCATAGATACGGGACCTTCCGCTTCTTGAAGAGTGTAGAAAGGTACACCCACAAGGTATCGTACTACATCCTCGTGATATGGGCCACAAGCTTCTTGAATACATTGAAGGACAGACACTGTGTCTGTCACTGCTATGCGCCAAGATGGTTCTCCCTGAGGGTTTTTCCCAACTGTGTCTATAAAATAGAACACATTACTAGGTTCATTGTGTACCATGTCTCGTAGGCTTTCTGGATGTACAGTGATATTAGTCAATGTGTGATCACCTAAGAAAGCATGGTTTGCAGAGCTTAGATCCCATAGATTACGAGGGATTTGAGGAACACCCTGAAAGAGAATGGAATAGTGGAGGAAATTACTGATGGGGAGCCTCAACAACAAAGACATGTGAGTGGTCAAGTTGCCAAAAATTTTATGGATGATCTCCCATGGGATGGTGGCCTGTCGTTCTTCACCGTAAACCTCACTCGGGGAGAAGCCATAGCGCATGTAGAGCATGGTCTCCAAGGGGATAGTGTCAATGGTCGAATGGACCTCTTCCCCATCATGATAAATGTTGATCAAATTGTCACACTAATGGTCGGTTTGAGTTGGGAGTGGCGCAGGGGGTGCAGGCTGACGAGGAACTAGAGGCTGGGGGGGATGCAATGAAGAAGCCGGGGGCTGGGGAGGATGCGAGGAAGAAGCTGAGGGCTGGGGAGAATGTGAGGAAGAAGCTGCTTGCTGCCGGACCATTTGTATATCATACAAATAGTTGTCTGGATCCCCAAAATAGTCAGAGGCATTGTCATCGTCTTCATATTCAGGTGCCTTAGCGTCCAAATCAAATTCAGTGCATATGTCCCATTCATTCGTGAAGCTATCGAACCTTCGCTGTGTTGACGTGTAAGAGTCCCACATGTTATCCACTTTGCCTCAGGAAACATTTCTACAAATGTGAAATCCATCACTTTCTTCCCAATGAAAGACACAGGGTCCACAAAGGCCAGGTCTAGGATGAGTGCGAGCATCTCATTCCCTGTGGGTTCGTTTGAGCCTTTCTTTATCGGTCTCCTTCGCAATCATTGCTAGCCTGCTAGCTTCTAATCTAACAAAATACTCCTTCCAGGTCTCACTGCGATGTTGACGACTGTGATGTGGGAGTGCTGGAGGTCCTGAAGGAGGTGGTGGAGATGACCAGGGGGGGACAAGGTTATACAGAACAGGGCAATCATGTTCAGCAGTTTGGGTCAAATTATATTGAATGGTTTGGGTCCAATTCCGACGGGTGAGCTCCATGTCAATGTCAACATCACTAGGATGATACTCAGTGAACATCCTATGTTTAACAACAGACTGTTGTTGTACAGTGCCATAATACAACCACAAGGGCACATTGGCGCGTATTAGCACAGGAATCTCAGAGAGCCATTGGCAAGTACTCATATTGACAATTACACTGACTTGCGCAACTGAGAAATCTGCAATTGGAGAAGCCTTGATGCCATTGATCCATTCAGGATGGACACCATGCTGTTGTAATACCTGATACCAAGGAACTTTCTCTGAGCCCTCATTATGTAGAGAGATCACGAAGGAACATGTGGCCATCAGGGGCTTAAACGCATTCACACACTTCATAGCACGCTTGCATGCATAGTGTTCATCTTCAACAGCAAAATCAAATTTAAATTGCAAAGGTAAAACGCAAGGCGAGAGATCAAGAGGCATCATCCTAGTCGATTCTGCCACAAGACGACTATAGATGGTGTACAAAGCTGTCTCCAAGCATTGCCATGACTCTTGTACTGGTTCTGGTATGCGCCAATGGGTGCCCAAGCACGCTACAGGAACGTTGTGAGGTTGATAGGCAATATGTAGAAACAGGGGGTCATCCCAATGGTTATGGGATATGACAAACCCGAGAAAGGGGTGTACATTGTATGACCATGAAACTTGGAGGCATTCCAAGGGATTCCAATAGTCGGGGAGAGCATTGCACATAGGAGGGATAATGGGAAGGGAGGATGTATTGGGGGACACAAAGACACAATCGTCATTTGAAATGAAGAGATAACATTGAGACATGCCCCAATTTTTAAAACTAGAAGGAAAGAACAAATTAGCATCTTTGTCTAGATGATTCTAAGGGGATAGGTATGTACAACTGTTATTAATGTTTGCGAGGCGAGTATATCACTAGCATGAGTCGTCATTCACAAGGCTATAAAAGGAGAAGAAAAAAAAAGGTCAGCACTGGAGAATGCATTGTGTATTTATGAATGACTTACATCTGGGCTAACGAGGTCGTATTGATGGACCAGGTGATCAGAGGTAAAGTCTTGTGCTCTCGGTGAGGTTGACACCTGCGGTGAGAGAGAGACAAGCTAGATAGAGGAAAGTTCAGTGAGGTTGATGCCTGCAGTGAACTGGATAGAGGCGAGCTATGGAGAAAGCTCCCTGAGGTTGACACCTGCAGGAAATGATGGAGAAGAAAGAAGAAAGGCACCAAGGTGACTTGTTGCCTCTTCAAAGTCAACTGGCGGTTGCCAGGCTGACTTTGTCACCTTATCTGTTTTATGTTATCTTACATAGATAACGTTGCCTTATCTAAAATAGATAAGCTGACGAAGTCAGCCCGGCAACCGCCAGTTGACTTTGAAGAGGCGACAAGTCACCTTGGTGCCTTTCTTCTTTCTTCTCCATTGTTCCCTGCAGGTGTCAACCTCAGGGAGCTTTCTCCCTAGCTCACCTCTATCCAGTTCACTGCAGGTGTCAACCTCAGCAAGATTTCTCTATCCTAGCTTGTCTCCAGTTCACTGCGGGTGTCAACCCCACTGAGCTCTAGCTCACCTCTTTCTCGCCGCAGGTGTCAACCCCACTGACTTCACCTCTGATTGCCTGGTCCATCAATACAAGCTCGTTCTTTGCTCATATGTAAGTCATTCATAAATACACATGCAATGCGTTCCCCGGTACTGATCTTTTTTTCTTTTGTTTTATAGCTTTGTGAACCAACATCTCAGGCTGGCAATATACTTGCCTTGCCAACATTCATAACTATCATACGTATTTCCTTAGAACCATTGAGACAACAACACTGATTCCTCCTCCCCTTCCTCCCAGCCTTATTGACTCTGTCTCAATGCCTGCACGCCAGACCTATATTCGCTGCCAGTGTTCACAGTGCATCGCGAGCCATCCTAATGGGAAAAAAATTGTAGCCACTCACATGAAAGCTCACCTCCCATGGTATCAACCGCGGGGATGATATTCCCCTTCCGTTTTCTTCTGCCTTCTTTCTAGTGGTGTCAACTGCTAGAACGATTTATTTCTCTGGTTGATTCTGGTCCCTCTCCATCCCCACTCCCCCTTGGCACATTTCCTCTTGACACCATCGTCACCACAGAGACAATCTTCCCCTCCTCTTTCACTCAGGTTTCATCGCCGCAGCCCACATTGCAACACATGCTAACACCTTCCTTCAACTTGTGCTGCACGCCATATACCATGCCCTGCTCACTGTACTCATTGTGTGCACCTCCTGCCATCTCACCCAGTTTCCCAGTGTCGTCCTCTCCATCTGTCCTCTCCCTTGGCGCTTTGTCTCAGCGGTATCAACTGTGGGGACGATCTTCTCCTTTTTCTTCTAGTCGGATTCATCATCAGACCGGAACACTTTCGTTTTCAACCACCCTGGTTCTAGCTACCCATTTCGTCCCCGTGGTGTCAACTGCCAGGATGATATGAATGGTTGGTTACTCTATCTACAGGCGCAACCTCTGGCCCTCAGCGTCTTATTCAGTAAAGCCACCCTTTTCTCAACACTTGAGCATCTCCTGGAATTCCCCTCTCAATGTGTCAATTCACCAACCATAACCATCATCCACTTGAAATCTCCCTCGGTGGGTTTCAAGGTTGCTTTGCGGTAGCTTTCAGATTTCATTTCATACCAGGTGTCGTTGTATAGTGCATGTGGCCATCTGCAAGGTGCCTGTCATTGCATGACCGAATTTGCAACTCCTCGAAGTCTCTTCGTTGGCCTAGATCCCCGAGGTGAGAATATCTCTGCATCTGCCATGCGTTGTTGATCGATAATGGAAAGTTTGTTCTCCAAATCATGACACCATGGAACAGCTTTCACGTGAAGAACATCTTCTGTGTCACCTTTGTTTCCACTTTCCTCAGAACTCATTCCGTCGGCACCTAAATGCTTTATAAGTTTCTCTAACCACTTCCACATTGGCAAGTCACTCTCAGCATCAGCTTCTTTTAATGTGATCATGGTCTTAATGATCCACTCTCGCTGTTGGAGTTTCTGCCAGAAGTTTTATGTTAACTGTGCCACGGACTGTGGTTCACTCACATTTCGTCACCTAGTTGCCTGTCTGGCAAGCTTGCTCAACTGGGTGTGCTTTTCGAGAAGTCGAACCTCCAATGCCTCTGGGGACTCTTGCGCTCCCGTTTCGTCAGTTCTAGGCTGAAATGCTTTCCAACATACTCTGAGACGTTTCATCTTCTCTTGGATCAAGTCTTCCATGTACTCTTGCAACCTCTCCAGCATCTCAAACTCTTGCCTCCTTACTTTCAGCATTTCCGTCAGGAGGCTGATCGTGTTGACATTCCACTCGGACGTGAGATTGCCCTTCATGTCCAAATGAAGATTGTTCAAGTCTGGCCCATTCTCGCTGTCTTTCTCATATTGCCTGACCGCTTGTGGAGGCACAATTTTGTGCTGAACAATGTCATCATCCTGAGTAATGTTGAGAGTATCCTTGAATACTTGGCAGACAAGAGCCTTCATATTGGTCAGTAAAATTAAAAGAATCTAACTGTCTGCTTACTAAATAATCTTTTCAAATTTCAAAATCTTCAGCTTTCTTTTTGAGCTGCAGTTCATTTTCCACCAATGTCTTCCAGGGCCTCCATCCCCCAGTTTTTTTCTCATGTGATACAGGATTTACAACTAGCCTTGTGCTTTCTTGAATCAAAGCCGCCAGCCTGTTCTCATTGATGAGCATGGGCTTGTTTGGCACAGCATTCCCAAGAATTTCAGGAAAATCTTCACTAGGTGACTCCTCATCGACAGATAAAGGGGGTGGAGAATTGTTCTGTATATTCTGGTTGGTGTACTGAGGAAATGGACATCAATTTAGTACCTGGTGTACCTGAGTGTGTGCCACTAGCGTTAGCCTGTTTGAAATCCCCCAATGCCCTTTCCGCTTCATCAATGCATTCAATTTTGGCCTCGGTTTCAATGGATTCGATTCAGTAGAGCTTGATGGTTTTGTCGCATTGGAGCCATCATTGGAGGCATTGACGATTGTTTCATCAACATGTATGGGCAGCCTAGCGATTTCACATGCTTGTATTCGACTGTGTTTCTGCTGAAATGTTTCAATCTCGTCTTCCTTATGAGCCTATGAAAAGTTTGCAGTATCAGGCTGAGACTTTGTGTACCCAAATAAGCTTACATGAAGTTTCTGGATTTCAAGCATCAAGTTTGTGATGTCTTGATCTTTCTTCCTGAGCTCTGTTTGAAGTATTTCTTCCATATGTAGGACCAGGGCGGCATCACACGCCTGTGCAGCTCTATCTCTCTCCTGTATTTCTGCTTTATGAATCTCTTCTTGCCTTCAGAGAGTCTCTTGAAACCCTGTCTCCAAGCGCTGTTCATAGGCCTGAAACAGTCCATTTTGCTGTGCCAACGTCTCTTGCAGGATAGTCAACGTCTATGCTGCAGTTCAATGGATGTGAAGCACCAATGCAGAGCATGTACCTTCCAATGCTCTGCGGCTTCTTGCCTCAATTTCTGAATTCTTGTGTTCGAGTGTGTTTTTTCTTGTTGAAGTTGGTCCCGCAAACTGCATGAATACACAGTCTCCACAACTTGCCATTTACTTGGTGTGTCCTGTAGCAGGTGAGTATTATTGATTAATTGTATATGATGTATTGTTAACCGTTGTAATAGGTCTCAGCGATTTCTTTGATGGTTAGGTCGAGTCTATGTTCATAGACTCGCCCAAGTGCAAATCGCCAAACTCATCCTCCACATGCATCGATTCACTCGGGGAGTCTTCATGATCTGATACCCATACGTTTGGATCTATAGGCAAAGTTGTGGGGTTTTCTAAGGTTCAGTCAGCTCTGTATGTAAGGCATATGCAGCTGGCTACCTCTGCAGAATATGTCTGTATCTTCTTCCACCATGGATAACTGATGCTTGATTTATAAGAGTAGATTGTTATCACTCGAGTTGACACCCTTGTTATAAGGGCAACCTCTGGGGCTAGTGGAATATCACACTAGAGCCTGGCAGATGGGAATCCAAAGAGAAAAGCCTAAGGACTCCCACTGCCGAGGCAACTACTAATTAAGGAAAGTCTCCGAACTGACTGAACGTTCTGGGCACTTAAAATGGAAGTCACGTGACCTATGATGTAGCCCAGGTAGGTTCCAACTTGCACACCTCACTGGGCGCTTAAATCGCGAATAGAAGCGCCAGTTGTCAAAGTGAGTAGGAAGGAGGAGGGGGGGGAAGGAAATGGGAATATTAGATAGAAACAACAGGGAGAAAAGAGAGATAAAAGGGAGATGGGGATAGAAGGGGTGAACATGAATAAGAGAGGAGAATAGGAGAAAGAGAATAAAAAGGAGCAGTATGAGGGGTTCCCCTTACATCACCCCTCTTTTAGAGTGTGATGTCCCGACACACTGACACCTACTGGGGGTACAAGTGCCTTTTGATGGAAGGTGTCAAAATCTGTGGCATGAATGTGACAAGGGGCACCAGGATGGAGGAGGTGGAAGTCAGCAATGAGGTCTGGGGCTGCTAAATCTACCTCAGGGATCCACTCATCATGCTCATATCCATACCCCTTCCATCTGACCTTGTATTCAAGCTTTCCATGGCGGAATTGACTGTCCAAGATCTGTTCAATCTTGTAGTGCTCATCTTCCCCTACAAGGACTGGGGGATGTGGGGGTTGAGCTTTCCAACCAGGGATGGGGTCAGGGGGGCAGGGGAGGAGCTTCACCACTGGGAAGACAGGGTGGAGGCAACTCATAGACTTGGGGAGTCAGAGACGGTAAGCATTGGATCCAACCTTGTGTTCCACTAGGAAGGGGCCTAGGTTCCGATGTGACAATTTCTTAGAAGGGCGAGTAGTGCTAATGTCACTTGTATCTAGGAAGACTTTGTCACCAGGAACAAAAGTAGGGGCTGGATCATGACGATGATTGTAGTATTGAGCCATATCCTCTTTTGCCTTTACAAGGGCGGCTCGGGCTTTGGATAGGGAATCAGCCATTTGTTGTTTGAACTCATTCACAGCTTCTCTCCTAGATGGCTGTTGGTGAGGTTCAAAGCCCATCCATGGGTGGCGACCAGAGTCAAGCATGAAAGGAGTCTCTTTTGTGGATGAATGGACGTGGTTATTGTACTGGAACTCTGCAAGGGGCAGGAGGTCATCCCAGTCATCCTGTCACTCATTCACAAATAGACGGAGATACTGCTTTAGCTCTTGGTTGACATGTTCCGTCTGTCTATCAGTCTGCGGGTGGTATGCAGTGGAGGCAGCCACCTCGATACCCAGAAGTCTGTATAGCTCCCAAGTGAACTCACTGACAAACTGTGTACCTCGGTCTGAAACCACGCAGAGGGGTAGGCCATGGTGTCTCCAAACATGATCCCTGAAGAGACGAGAGGCTCCCAATGCTGTAATTGTGGTCAAGGTGGGGATGAAGTGCAAACGTTTGAATAAGGAATCCACGACAACCATCACTGCATCATACCCATGCAAGTCGGGGAGTTCTACAATGAAGTTGATGCTGACCGTCTCTCAGCGCTGCTCAGGAATTTCCAGAGGGTGCAGTTCTCCAACAGGCAACCGACGTTGAGCCTTGGTGTGTAGGCATAGGTCACATGCCTTTGTGTAGCTACCAATGTAGCGAGACATGTGAGGCTGCCAATAGTTCCAAGAGACAAGTTCCAAGGTCTTCCAATGTCCAGCATGGCCAGCAATATGAGTGTCGTGATGTTGGGAGACAATTTGACGTCATAAGTCATGCTGATCGGGGACATATACCTTTCCACAGAACAGAAGTGTACCATCCCTCTCAGCCCATTCTGATGACTTCACAGACTTCCCAGTAGTCTTGCGAAGTTCCTTGGCAGCACGTGCAACCGACTCCTCTAGCTCTCCCTCCTTGGTGCCATTACAAATGTCCCTCAGGATGTCATGTTCTTCACCTGTAAACTCTAGTCCTTCCAGTGCATGGATGACAAAGAGTTCTGGTTGGAGAAGTACTAAATTATCATTGTCATTCAAGCCAGTGCCATGATTGGGTCGGCGTGAGAGTGCATCTGACTTGCCCATTGTCTTGCCAGGACAATGGTACAGGTTGAAGTCAAACCAAGACAGATAAAGAGACCAG
>MU134948.1:9574-21247 GCA_015039355.1 Ramaria rubella | reverse complement strand
CAGAGATTTGCTACAGTTATGTGCCTAAGGACTTCATCAAGCAAGACTTGTCTTTGTTCTCTCTCTGGAGGAGATTCGTATCCAAGTGTCACGATTGGTTCAAATGTTTCTGAATCGTCTTCAAGTCAAGTAACTCGCTTACTCATCCTCGAAGATATTTGACAATCAACTGGACTCCTATTGGATGGCTATGACTCATTTTCCCCACATGACTCACTCGCTTTTTTCTTGTACTTCTATTTCCGATTGTTCCACATTGTCTATTGTCTGTGACTCACTTCTATTCTATTTCTGGCTTCTATTTCAAATTCGCTGACACATTTCCCTTCATTTCTTCGACCACCTGACACATTTCTCCATTCCATTACAAACCACCTTCCTATTTTGGTTTTCTGCCTCTCACCGTTAGTCATTTCTCCTGTCTGCTGTCGACGACATTATTGTATGGCATACTCGCATCGTTTGTTGTTCTGCTCATGTATATAAGGCCTGTTTTGCCTTAGTGTACCCCAATTCACCTCTTTCAGTTGGATTCACTTGTCTAAGTTTAAGTCTAAGTCTACTACTACTTCTACGTCAAGGCCAGCTTTGTCAATCACGCAACATTTGCTGTTGTATCTCGTCTACGCTTACTCATCATCATCACTGCTACATCCTCATCTTTGTCTTTGTTCTACCTTTGTTGCTGCTCATAGCAAAGCGCACTGATCCAAACACCAGTGTAAGTAGACATGCAATGGCGACACCACTACCCACTGTCTTTTGGATCCATTTCTGAAAGTAAACTGACAACGCACATTGTGAAAACGATGTAAGAAACTTAGTGTGTCACACTAAACAGACTGAGCCAATGTTTAATTGGTGTCTGCAACTGGTGTGGTTACAAGTCAGTTATTCATGCTTATCTAATTACTTGTAGACAACTTTATAGGTCCACTATCTACAAGGGCCCCTAGTGATGGCTTACATAATACAACCCATAAGTCACTGTGGTGACTTATATACCCTAGATAGTAGCATATATGCTACTATAAGAATCTGCATTCTTACAAACAAGCTCTCGACCAGGTCTGGATTCCACCACATATGGGGCCACCCAGGCCTGCCTGGATTAGGGTGGTATTGTGGGCACAGGACATGCAAAACGGCATCAGATCAACGTCATAGACATGGACACCTAAGACACATAATCTGGAGCAAACAAGGGTTCATTGAAATGACAAAGATCCCTCCTCACTGGTCACAAACCCTGTTTGTGTGAGGTTCAGATTGTCTCAAATTACTCCCAAGGATCACCCGTGCCAATAACAGTGGGCAGGGCACCTTCAATCTCAGACACAATGGAAGGTCCAGTTATTGCCCATTGAGATGTTGCACAACCACTGCTCACTCTTGGAAAAACACAGAAACAGATGACCTATAGAACAATTATACATGGTGAGGAGATGCAGAGGTGTGGCAAGAGCATAGGTGAGGACGGTGAACAGGTCATACACCAGTGGCCTAGAAAGATCCATTCCTACAGCATATATGTGGCTACTTTGTCACAGCTGTCACCTGCCAATGACTGCTATCCATTCATCAGTCATGAATGATATCATTCCAGTAGTTATTCCAATTTTTTCATTTTTATAATATGTTGATTCAGTACAATAATCACTCAAATTTTAGGGCTTCCAAGCATCACTTCTCTCCACACTGGAAACAAATCAAGGTGTCCTGAGTCAGGGAATGATTGGGGCATCCTCTGCCAAACTATCATGTTAACATCATGTACAGACTTGGAACATGCTTTTTTCATTTCATATGGCCCAGATAGATTCCAAAGACAGACATACTTGCAAAAATTATAATGGTCATATGTATTCCATATTATCAAAGGATGTGTTCCCAATATGATATTTTCCAGGGCATTCACAAAAACATCCTGTAATAATATGGAATACAGATGCAAATTTTTTTGTTTTTAAGGCAAATAGTTCCAGAATGGGAATACAAGCTTGTGTCAATCAACCCTTGGATATATTTAGTTTTGTCATGTATTTATTCATTGTGACACACTATATCAAGAATTGAACATATTTTTTGAAAATACTATACTTGCGCAGTGTAGCATGTCCTTACACTCATGTTTAATTTTCAGTGCTACTTTGAGGCCACGCCTCGAACTGGCCCATGCAGTGGATAAATTGGAGATGATACTCTGTGGGGATCATTTGTGGCGCTGGTCAATGGGTTTGGAGTTCTTTTTGCCTGAGGTTAACATTCTGGGATTGCAAGCTGATACTGTGATGAAATACTGTGTTGTGCAGCTTCTTGACAGGCTGTTATGAGCACATTCCTTTTCCCAAAATGTCTGGTTGCTCATAAACACTCCTTGGACATCTCCAAGGCTACAATAAAGCTTACATGCCCAGACCTCAACCTATAATGTCAATAACCCACTCATATGGACGCACTCTTGTCTAGGTTTAAGACGAACTGTTTGTTGTCTGTTGGTACTGTCATCTACCTGGTCCAATGTAAACTCATGCTTAATTTTCAATCACCAACAGGCCTTGAACTAGCACCGAGGGGTGTTTCCAGGTGAAAAATCTTTATTTTTTGTAAATTCCATTTTATAGCATGCACCATTTTGAATCCACAACTTTTTCAATGTAATGGTGACAGTGCCTTGAGAGGCTTGTTGATTGTTTCTCATAGATGTAAAATAGATTCATATACAGTGGAATGTTTTTTTTTGTTTTTGTGTTAACATTTTTCATTGGTCATAAACAATAGGAATTTAGGCCAATCACTGGTTGGATATTACATGTATTTATTAATTGTGTGGCTTTTAAAGATATCTATCCAAAAGTAAATGTATATTTTGAAAATATGAGACTTTGGCGGCATATAGGTTCACATGTATTGAGATTGCAAACAAGCAGACTAAATGTACATTATCTCAATCACACATCAGAATTAATAGCTTTACATCTATTTTAAGGTTTTACACTAACTATTGATACATATGTATGAATCTAAAGTTTTTTAAAATTTTATACAATATCTTCCTTTTACTAATGATACATATTTTATTCCACAGGCCTATCTCAATGTAGCCATAATTTTATTGTATGTCTACCATACTATAGTACACATCATGTCTAGTTGCACCCTACATTGTTTGATTTATACTTGTAAAACATCATGGCATGGCTTCTATATTCTAACATATCTGAACTGAGATGATTTGTATCTCTTATGTACACTCATCCAAAAAATCCTGAATGTACATAACAGATATTGAAATATAACATAAACATAGAACTTCTAAAGATTCTACTTCATTTTGGAATGTCCATTGTATTCAGAAACATAGCTTTTACATTTGTTGGTTATAATACATCATAAATTAAATGCACATTTGGATAAAGTTATGAATAACCTTCTGACCCCAAATGACCTACTATTATAGTTCCAGCTCTTAGCATGTGATCAAATTCACTCATGCTTCATGCAATCTCCTCATTGATTAAAATACTCCTCATCCATATCATAATCAGAGTCTACATTATCACCATATAGTAGCTTGTTTCTGATATTTTGCCATCGAGGTCATGTAAGAACTCATCCTACCTGCTCCAAAGCCAAAGGCAGAGATAGTGTAGCTTCCATGACATCTTGCATGTGGATAACCAAATTAATCCTCCAACCAAAACAGATGATGAGCATCACTAGCCTCAATCTTCCCCAGTCCTACAAATTTCTTCACATTAAGTAATAAACATGCCACTTGAAATTCGAATGTAAAAACCATAGAAACAGTAGTTGAAGGCATGTGGCCTCCCATCTATTCAAAAGACAGACCAGTTGGTGGTATATAATAATAGCCCCTTTTCTACATTTCTGTAGGGACCAGGATGGTCTTTGAAACAGAATAAAACTGTGAGAAAGAAAAAGACAGGGATTGGTCCAAGTTTCTTCAATATGACATTTTTAACATGATCAATTCCTTTAACTTTTTAGTCTCTGTCCTATGATGTTTTGTTTTGTCTTGGTTATTGTAGGCCATGACTCACTTAAAAATGACCATCTATTCTCCAATAAGTGAATAAATGCTTCATTGAGTTTGTTTGCTTTGGCCTCTTTATCCTTTTTAGCATCTATTTCAGCTTGTGAAGGCATGTTGTGAATGTGAAGAAAAGACTTGATAACAAGAATGTTATCAACCTAGAGGTATGTGTGTTATTTTTTTCAGTTTATTGATTAGGTCACATTTAGATATCTAAGTAGTGAGAGTTCATCATGCACTTCATTAGAAGACTATTTTCCAAGACACAGAGAAGCATAATAATTCTGAATCCATGTTTCATTATTCTAGTCCATTTACACTCCAGTATACTGATGGTTTGGAAAACTTCGATGAAAGGATTATTTATGATGTAAGTGTAATTGAAAAACTTGAGAAGAAATTAGATAAGAAGGAAGAAAACTGTGCTCTCATTGAATTGCAGAGATGTCTCCGTCAGATATATAACTATTCAGATGCAAATATATCTGGGGAGGCCAAATTATATAAAATAATAAATGAAAACTTTATTATAGATAGACCAGGATTGGAGGATGATAAAATTCCACTCTCACAACGCCTGAAAAACCAAGCCTATTTTGTTGGTCCTTAGTGACTGTTCCCAGAACAGAACTTGAGCTTGAAAGTTCTCAAAATAGCATATGTAAGGCTATGATTGATATGATATTTGAAAATAACAGAGCATTTAAGAAAGCACCAAATGCATCCCATGCAATTATCATACAATGGAGCCAATGCAAGATTCATGTATGGAAAGTATATAAAAAATACAAAGTTTCAAGTTAGTATATATCCAGAATGTGGATGCAACTTAACAAGTTATGCATGTTTGTTGGTATTAAGTGTCTACAACATTTGTATGTGGAATATAATGTAATGTACTCACAACTTATAATAATGTCTTGATTGAGTCACATTTTAAAAGCATTTATAGTTGATGAATTGTATATATTTTTGAGACAGAAAAATGATTAATAAAACCACTACACAGAGATATATGCAGAGACAATGACACAAGATCTGACAAAGAAATGTATCAACGTAATGAAAAATTTAACAACCCTGATTTTTTTGGAACAGATTATACCAAAGGGAAACACTCTTTTAAACCCTCTTTATGTTCTTCTAATATAATATTCTGTGATAATGTAATTGTATGGTCAATTGGGGAGGACCATAGACCCTATTTACAAGCTAAGTGCACTCTTTAATCATTCATTTGAAATAAGTTTGCTCTATTCAGATCATCTTCGGGATGATGACTTTGGACCTATAAACACTCCTTATTATTCTTTCAAAATCTCAATATCGGAAATTACTCTAGAAAATGTCCTTAGAGCAATGAAAAAAATTGTCAATGACATCTTATATGATATAGACATCACACAGGACCTACCATACATAAACACTAGAGAACATGTGAGAAGGTGGAAGTACCAAAAGGAGATATATTTGAAGACAGAAGAAAGGTAGGAGATAACTGTGTTTCCTTTTACAGTAGATCTCATTCTACTAGAATCAAGGTGTATAACAAATATTTCCAAATGCTTGAAAGCTGTGATGTCATAATAGTTTTGGGTTCAAGAATTCACAACATATTTGTAGATCCACCAGAGTCTATGCAAAGAACATTGGAAGATTCTAAAGATACAGGTGTGACTAGATTTGAAGTGAAATTCTATGGAAGTAGGATTGAGTCAGCAAAATACTACATTACTGTGGTTGGTAAGCATATAGTTGTCAAAAGGTATTTTCAGGCTAAGCAAACTGATGAGAAGATTACATTGATTGGATCCAGGACCTAAAGGATCCTTATATCCTAGAGTGCCTGCTGCAACACTTCCAGAAGATATGGGTCTTATAAATTATAAAGGTATTAAACTTGGATGGCCTGACCACCGTATAAGAATTGGGGACCCACATATTAATAGCTTCTGTAAGGCATATAGCAATGAGTTGGAAGAGTTAACAGACTGTAATTTAAGGACAATACATCACAACAGAAAGTATATCTCCTAGGGAAGGTAAGGATATACAAATAATAGATGTCACAACAATTGAATAATTGTAACTGATATTCAAATTAGTAGACAAGATGAAACATTTATTCACACTGTGCTATTTTGAAAAATTGCTCATTGATTTCACTGATGAGGAGAAGAATCACTTCAGTAGGTTCCTAGAAGATGGTCTAAGAGTGGATGGTTTGACAAATGAAAATATGGCCAAATATTTCACTAGCCAAATTGAGAATATTCAGAATGAAACACCTGGATTATTTCACAAAAACAGTACAGGGGGGGGGGGGGGGGGACCTTTACTCACATTATTTATTAATGTACCCTCACATGTTAGGCACCTGTTTTGAGAAAAGGATTGAAAAAATTAGTCAGAGTGTAAATTGTTTTTAAAAACCTTTTCTCAATGGAATAATGGGAATGGGGGTTTAATATTAATAGACAGGATGGGCTTTTTAATGACTCAACTTTGTGATCTTACTCTGGAGGAAAAAGTTCAGCTCTGTGAACGTTCATTTACATGTTATGCAGGAAGGATACAATGGAACAAAAGAGGACATGGAGAAAGAACTAGAGTGGAAACTTGAAGCAATGAAAAAAGAAAAAAATTCCATTCTACAGTATTTTTCATACAGGGTCATATTTTTGTTCTCTGACCTTACTTACAGTTAGATAAAATTACCAGACCTGCCAGAAGGGGGTATGGTTACCAATACTGTTGGTAGGAGTTTTTAAGACATCTTATTGCAACAAATAATTGAAATATAAACTGTCTCTAATATTGTTATGAAGCATGGAGGCTTGCAATATTTTGTATATAATCCTTCAGTCAAATGTTCAAGTTCCAACTACAATATTTTAAAGGTTCTTATGCTTTAGAGGAAGTATTTCAGTTGAATGAATATCCAAACCAAACATTTGAATTTTTGTTGCAGAAGTCTTGAATACTGCACAATCATCCTGTGTTTGTGGCAGAATTAAAGGTTAAAGTATTGGTGGAGGTACATATTGGATCACAGTACATGTATGTGAAGTATTTGACATTGACTCTGAAAAATTAAATTAGCTTCTGTATGATTTATCAAAGGGGACATTGTAAAATTTGGGAGTTATGAACATGTGATAAATTGATAATTTTGAGTTGAGGTAATCGTTGTACAGAAGTATGAATACTCAACCTGAACCTACCACAGACTTTTATCTTAGACCTGTGGATGAATATGCTCGTCACACCCTGAACAAGTGTACTGTTTGTGACTATTAACCTTTTGGAGAATACCTCAGACAACCTTTGACTGCAGGAGAAGTATTCACACTTTCAAATACCCAACTCACTAATATATGTTTTTGGTTATAAAAGAGCAGGTAATTACATACAATGAAGTTGAGCCTCTGTTCCTGGCAGAATTTGTGGGATATGGTGAAAAGATATTTGCACATGTTATCACAAGTATTGGAGGATTTTAGTCAGAGTAAAGGGGGTATGGTTACCAATACTGTTGGTAGGAGTTTTTAAAATATCTTATTGCAACAAATAATTGAAATATAAATTGTCTCTAATATTGTTGTGAAGCATGGAGGCTGAAAGAGTATCCTCAGTAGGTTTTCGTGAACCTAATCATTCACACAGGTATCACACAACTGAATGTACAATTTGTGAATGCTATCCTTTTGGCAAATATCTTCGACAACATATTACAGTCTAGGAGAAGTATTTAAACTTCCTGAATTTCCAAATAATACATCCATCTTCCTTGATATACAAAATAAACCGAGTGGATACTACATAGGTGAGCCAGTCTATACAGCAGAATCCATGGGTTTTGAAGAAAGATATGTACACTATATTTCAACAAAAGTGGGTAAAGAATTTATTCTTCCCAGTCAGAGGGTAAGTCAATCATAAGTTCAAATTAAAGTTCATATTGCATATCTAAGTAGTCTAATTCTCTTCTTGATCTTGTTATGTTGGAAGATGTATACTTGTTCCTAGAGTGATGCAATAATCAAGGGTGTGATTGAGAGTACATTTAGTCTGCTTGTTTGCAACCTCAATATATGTGAATGACCCTCTACGAGGGACTTTTTAAAAGTGGGCTTATATGTGGAGCTTGAGTAAAATTAGGGTACTGACTCCTTAGGATTCACAATTTGTAGCCTGTAAGAAAAATAAATAGGGTTGTACAAAAACACTACCTGTCTATTTTTGAACCATTGGAATTTGACCATTTGCTTAGGGGAGGTCACTATGACCTCCCATTATTTCCCATACCATTCATGGACCTTTTCTTTCCACACCACATTTCCTCCTTGTATTTTCTCATGTAATAAATGGACCTTTTCTAATCTTATGATAATATCCCCCACAACAAACCACTCTAATAAAGACATTATTTTCACTCAAATTGACACTCTCAATTACATTGTATAATACATAATATCTCCTAGTAGAGTATACCATATTATGTTAAATTAAGACCTAAACTGCATTGTAGGTGATGTTATCATAAGATTAGAAAAGGCCCATTTATTACATGAGAAAAAAGAAGGAGGAAATGTGGTGTGGAAAGAAAAGGTCCATGAATGGTATGGGAAATAATGGGAGGTCATAGTGACCTCCCCTAAGCAAATGGGCAAATTCCAATGGTTCAAAAATAGACAGGTAGTGTTTTTGTACAACCCTATTTATTTTTATTATAGGCTACAAATTGTGAATCCTAAGGAGTCAGTACCCTGATTTTACTCAAGCTCCACATATAAGCCCACTTTTAAAAAGTCCCTATTAGAGGGTCATTCACATATATTGAGCTTGCAAACAAGCAGACTAAATGTACATTATCTCAATCACACATCAGATTTAATAGCGTCAAATCTATTTTAATGTTTACACTAACTATTGATACATATGTATGATCTAAAGTTTTTTAAAATTTTATACAATATCTTCCTGTTACTAATGATACATATGTTATTTGACAGGCCTATCTCAATGTAGCCATAACTTTTATTGTATGTCTAACATACTATAATACACATCATGTCTAGTTGCACCCTACATTGTTGATTTATACTTGTAAAACATCATGGTATGGCTTCTATATTCTAACATATCTGAACTGCTGTTGAGAGATTTGTGAGTCTGTTGTAGCTGTTTCGTCGTCTGTGTGAGATAGTTAGAACTGAGTTTTTGTTTCGGCTTAAACTTTTCTTCATGACCGCTGCAGATACCACGTCACTTATGTTTGGTCCTCTAGATCAAAACCAATCCTTACGTTCTCAGCTTTTGTTTGATCTGTCCTTCTGCTTTGGTTCTATAGATCCTGGTAAGTTTCAACAAGCTTCTTGATGACCACCTAGAATGTATAATTTCCTTTGAGTTACCTTGACAAAGTTTTTCTCCGTAGCGTCGGAAAACAGATGAAGAGACGAAGGGTTCTCTACCGTAGGGGGAACGAGGACTATTCGAAGGAAACTTACTAAATCTGTTAAGAAGACTACTACTATCAAAACTGACCCCTGTCAGTTTAAACAATTTTCACCTGCGAAATCCCGGATAAATCTGGTCCCCTGTGACCGTGTCGTGACCCTTGTCACCTACCTATGAGTCAAATAACTCATCCATTTCTTTTGTCTCACATTGATGTGTATGGACCCTTGTCACCTACCTATGAGTCAATCTCTCAGTAGGTGGGTCAAGGGGATACGAAATCCCGCGAATTATTCGCGAGTTTCGCCTCAGTTTTTATGTAGGTTCTTTTCTTTGTTGTTATAGGTTCGTTGATGTGTTCGATCTCGCTACCCTGTTGGTGGTTTAAGTTGTGAACAACCTATCGGAGTAGTTGTGCTCAATACTCTCTTGGTTCACTAAGTAGAAGGAAGAAGGACTACGATTCGTTCTGTAGTATCCGTAACTTAGATTATCGTCCTGCAACAACCTCCACTTGACTAAACTCACACAAGGTGTAGAGTTACCCTAGTAGCAGATATCTTGACTGTACTTGGACAACCCTACTGAGGTTCCTGTCGGTCTACAGAGGGGTACGACGTAGAGATGTGAAAACGGTTAGGAAGTTAAAAAAGTAGTAGACTTAATGATCCAAAACAGAGGACTGGTGACTGTTATGATGTTCAAGAAACAAAACTCTTTCCGTGTGTATAACAGACTGGTCGATCCTATTAAGAAGAGGGGTTCCACTCCTTTGAACCCTTGGAACCTAAGACGGTACCGTGAACTTTCTTTTATTTTTGATATGATTCATAAATTTTTGTGTCATTTCGTCAACACATCGAAGGGGTGCGTCTGGCACTGATCCGCAATATCGTCCCATTCGTTTTTTCACCGGGTGACTTCACGTGTGAGGGTTGTCAAGTCTTGACATTGGTCTCATTGACCAACTTTTTCGTTCACAGTCCGTTCTTAGCGAACTACCTAGCTACTTTAAGGTCCACTCTGTCTCTCCCCTCTACCACGCCTTAGTTGACTTTTCCTACCAAACCGTTGTCACTACTGGTCGCCTCCACCCGTCCGTTTCCATAACACACTCACACACCTTACAGTTTCTGTCCGCCAGTCTCACACAGGCTTCTTAACTAACAACGTCGCCTTGCCGACTAGACTAGCTAGGTGCCTTCATTCGCGGGTCTGCCCCTCTACTACGGCTCTTGCTGCGTTTTTGGGCAACCTTCTATAAGGTCCACCAATTGTGTGTCCTTATGTTTCAACACGTTACTACGTGTTATCTCCTTTTCAACCTACTTACTTCTTACTATATATCCTCCGATTGGCGACCTGGCTAAGGAAGTTTTGGTTCCCAGTTGCAGACGCTGTGGCAGGGTTTATCCGCGGGTTTTCTCTAAGCTGCTATCGTCGGGATGTCATTCTCGTTCTCAGCTTTATTCTCCGTTCCTTTCCACCTACGTCTACTCGACTTCCCTATTTTCATCAGTGTCTCCCGATGTCACTTGACTCCCACCAGACTCCACACCATCCCCCTACCTACTGTGCGGATTTTCCGGACTATGTTTCCTCTAAACCAGGTCCTTGGAGAGATCTGTCTCGACACTCACTAAAATTCCAGTGTTTCGCTTTTAACTATGATCTTTCACCGTCCTCTCCTACCTATTCCGTCTAGTTTCGGGCCCCGGGTATTGGACAACCTTCACCTGCGAAATCTAGGATAAATCTGGTCCCCTGTGACAGTGTTGTGACCCTTGTCACCTACCTATGAGTCAATCAACTCATCCATTTCTTTTGTTTCACATTGATGTGTATGGACCCTTGTCACCTACCTATGAGTCAATCTCTCAGTAGGTGGGTCAAGGGTAGGTTCGTTTCTTTGTTGTTATAGGCTCGTTGATGTCTTCGATCTCACTACCCTGTTGGTGGTTTAAGTTGTTACACGTAAGTTAAATACTACATAATATTGGTTGTGTACATTTTCGAAACAAAGACTTATATATCTACCTGTAAGGTTTTACTTCATCTTAGAAATCTTCAAGATACAAATACAACATAAATTTATAGACAAGACATGTAAATCCTAAAAAACCTACTCACATGTATTCTCTATGTATAGTAGA
>MU134946.1:0-10209 GCA_015039355.1 Ramaria rubella | reverse complement strand
TGGACAAAACAAGACTCTCAGCAACGTCTGATGTGAATATACATGGCCCAAAACTCCGAAACTTTGTTATCTCTTATGTCAAATCCTGTACAACATGTATGCGATCAAAATCCCAACAACATTGACCTTATGGATTCCTTAAGCATCTACCAATTCCGCCAAGACTGTGGAATTCTGTATCCTTGGATTTCATTGAGCTGCTTCCACTTTCATCGGGTTTTGACAGCATCCTCGTTATCATTGACAGACCCACAAAACAAGCGATATTCATTCCAACAGTCACGACGATCACTTCTCTGATGCTCGCTCAGCTTTTTGTTCTCCATGTCTTCTCCAAGCACGGTGTTCCGACTCACGTCACCTCCAATCGAGGTTCCGAATTTATGTCTTCCTGGTTCTGCACACTCGGAAAGGCACTAGACATGAATCTCCACTTCACCTCTGGATATCACCCCAAAGGCGACGGACAAACCAAATGAACGAATCAGACTCTTGAACAATACCTTCGCATTTATTGTAACTATCAACAAGACAATTGGGCTGAACTTCTTCCAATCACAGAATTCGCCTATAACAACGCTTCGAACGCGACAACAGGAGTCTCTCCGTTCTTTGCTAACAAAGGTTACAATCCTGACATTTCCGTCCATCCCGAACACGATCTCTTTTCATCCCGTGCAAAATATTTTGCAATCGACTTAGATGAACTCCACCAGGAACTCCGAAAGATAATTTCCGACATGCAATCCCAATATGAGGAACCCATGAACAAGAAATGCTCTCCAGCTCCAGACTTCAAAGTAGGCGACAAAGTCTTTGTCAAAGCCAAATTTTTCCGCACCACCCGACCTTCAAAGAAGCTCGCCAAAGAATACCTCAGACCTTTTGATATCATTGCACCCGCAGGTACCAGTAATAGAGCCTTTATTCTCCGACTACCCAACAGTATGCATGCTGTTCATCCATCTTTCCACATTTCCATGCTAGAACCCGCGACTCCGAACACAATCCTGAATACAGCCTCCACCTCCACCAGTTATTATCGAAGGCAAACCCGAATATGAAATCAACAAAATTCTGGACTCCAAGATAGACAATCGCCAAGGTTGCAAGATACAATATTTAGTATGCTGGACGGGTTATCAAGGTACTGATGAAGAAACCTCATGGATTCCCGCTACGGAATTAGGCAACGCTTCAGAGATTGTTGAAGACTTTCATTGCAAATATCCCGACAAACCCGGTCCAACTCTTCCTTAACTTTTCTTTCTTTTTCCGATTTTTTCCGATTTTTTCCGATTTTTCCTACATTTTATGTTCAAGATCCTAATTACATTTCCTTCTATTCCAAGAAATTCCACCTTGCGCTTCCACTCAAATCCTGATTCAATTTCCCGATTCCCAAATTTCATCCCTTTCCATTTCCTCCATCCTCACTTCCAATTCCCACTCCTGGTGCTGAACCATCCTTTGTACCCATGTAGTAAGACTCTGCGTCTCCTTGGAATGCGTCCGCATGGAACTCGTGTGACGATCGACGGACTTCCACAACTCTCAGATTTCCTTCACCAGCAACTCCGCTGTTCCTTCCTCACCTGTATCCACACCTTTCACAACTTCTTCTGCAAATCCCAACACTCCTGGTCAATGGCATGTCCTCCCGTCCTTTGTGCATTCGTCGCATGTCGCATTCGCTCCCTCCCCTATTGGCGAACAAAAAATATCCCGAACCTGACATCCCGCACAACAATACTGTTCATGTCCAACCTGGTTAACTGCAGATTCGTGAACCCTCCTATGGGCAATGGTTCTCTCCACCACATCGCTTTTCCTTCCCCGAGACTAATTTCTGGTTGGCCTTCCTCTCCTCCTTTTCCGCCTTTTTCCGCTCCGACCTTCTCCACTCTAATTTCTTCAATGCTTCTTTTTGCACCTCCGAATCTCGCAAATCTGTGCTTCTAAATCGGTCCCTGATTCCGAATCATCTTCAGAAATGAGGTCCTCAAGCGAGATAATCGGTGGCATCAACATTTAGCTCAGAAGAGGGTAGGGATATGAAGATCAGGGAACTGATAAGTCGAGCCCCACCCATCACACTGGGGGCATGAGCATATTTTTAGTGTAAAAAATGTGATAAAAATGCTTTTTCCTTACAGATTATTCATTCACTGTTCTGGTTGAAAAATCTCCCAAAAATGCTGGTTTTTTATCATGTTTTAGGACCTGAAAATCTGGTACATACTTCACATTTCTAGGCATGGGAAATGGATGTAAAATGTGAGAAATAATGAATTTACTCATTGATTTCATGCCACAAAAATGCAAGGACAATCTTGGTTTTCATTGACATTTTCAACAGAAAAGAACCAAAATTTATCCAAGATTTCATAGTAGAAAAAAGGTGAGAAAATTAGTAAAATATATGAGATTTTCATGAGATTTTTCAAAACTATTAGCCAATGAATAATCCAACATTTTTCTTTAGTTTTTGCAAGGAAAAACCTGATGGATAAATGTTTATCCAATGGATAATCATTCACCCATAGGCAATATATAACAAGTTTTCTGAACCAAAAAGGCAATGAAAAAGTCAATAAATAAGAGTTTATCCCTTGGAAAATCATTCTTCCATATGGGGTAAATGTTCTGCCTATGGCAGAATGATTATCCAAGGGATAAACTCTTATCCATTGACTTTTTCATTGCCTTTTCGGTTCAGAAAATTTGTTATATATTGCCTATGGGTGAATGATTATCCATTGGATAAACATATATCCATCAGGTTTTTCCTTGCAAAAACTAAAGAAAAATGTTGGATTATTCATTGGCTAATAGTTTTGAAAAATCTCATGAAAATCTCATATATTTTACTAATTTTCTCACCTTCTACTATGGAATCTTGGATACATTTTGGTTCTTTTCTGTTGAAAATGTCAATGAAAACCAAGATTGTCCTTGCATTTTTGTGGCATGAAATCAATGAGTAAATTCATTATTTCTCACATTTTACATCCATTTCCCATGCCTAGAAATGTGAAGTACGTACCAGATTTTCAGTCCTAAAACTTGATAAAAAAGCAGCATTTTTGGGAGATTTTTCAACCAGAACAGTGAATGAATAATCTGTAAGGAAAAAGCATTTTTATCACATTTTTTACACTAAAAATATGCTCATGCCCCAGTATCACTCTTATATATCACGTTAGGAGTTTCGCTTAATAACCAAACCAAACCTCCCACGCTGATCTTAGGCCTGGAGGGCTCAGCTTTAAAGAGGAGATACTGTTAGACCCAGATTCATTCTCAGCTTTTCTGCTTTTCTCCGACATATTCTGATTCGTATTTCCAACTTCCTCCACCCGTCTTGCTTATCTCCATCCCATCTATATTTAGTCATTTTCAAAGATCTACATCTTCAGTCTTATATCCATATTTATTTTCTACCCCGATCCTGGTTTCACTCCATTTCGGATTTCTGTGTTTGTGTCTTTCCGATTCGGATTATATCAATTCGTTATAAACGACTCCTCCATGTACTCATTAACCAGTTCAAATATTCACCCACCTTGACTCGATAACTTCTCACTTCCGTTTCTAAGTCCTATCCAACTCTCCGATCTTGTCCGACTCCTCTGACATTCCGACCTTCTGAAATACCAGGACATGAAGGATCCAAGAGGGCGCAACCTATAAGTTGAAGCCAACATCCATACGTCTCGATTTCCGACTCCAATCCCAAACTCCGACAATTCTGACATCCAACGAGAAGAAATCCAGTTCATAACAGGCTCCAAGACTCGAGTCAGCACAGTATACAGACAAGGCCCCGACTGGGAAACCTGTAGACCCACTGGCTTCTTGTCTAAGAAGTTTACATCGGCGCAGCATAGCTACCAAACACATGAGCACAAAACAATAGCTGTCCTCAACGCTCTCATGAAATGGGAGGATAAACTACTAGGATGAAAATATGTCCTAGTCACAGACCATAAAGGTCTTGAATATTTCAAGACCCAGCTGCATTTGTCACCAAGAAAAGTGCATTGGTGGGAGTTCCTCTCCTGCTTTACGTATACTACACTCCACGTGGATGGAGTAAATGTTAAAGGCCGGATCGGACATGAAGGTTGGATTTGGTCAGAACTCTCCTTGACCAAAATCGGAAGTTGCAATATTCAGAAATGCGTGGAATATCGGATGACTCAGAAGTCGGAGATACAAAGAATGATCTATATGGGTGTTAGCTGGGTTGTTCCCTCTTGGATTTTGAGTGCCCTGGTATTTCAGACTGAAGACCAGACGAAATTATTGGGGTTCCGATGGTTGGGTCTATTCGGAAGGATCAGTGACAAATAATACATTAAGACTTATTGGAGATGAGCGGGAGGTTTTGGTTACTCGAAATCAGAACAGTCAACGCAGGGATGGGATAGAGGTAACGATAAATGAATATCGAGTAAGGGTTTAGCTTTACAGAAAAGCAAGTGTAATCAAAGAGAGGTCTTCGGAATGTCGGATATGTTGGGGTTGGAATAATTGGAGTGAGTGGAATAATCGGAATAATCGGAATAAACAGAATAAACAGAATAAACAGAATACCAAACAAGGTCAAAGGCCTTATTGCAGGTAGAACTTGGAGCGATGAAGTGTAATAAAAGGTACAATGATATAGGGTAGACAAGATATATCAGGTGTGTAGGATATTGTGGGTTATATCGAGATAACAAGATGAAGTAATGAGATATACAATGAGATATTCAATGAGATATATAAGAGATATACAAGCTAAAGAAAGCTTGAGCAAGGGAAAGCATATTTAAAGGAACATGCGGAAGTCTGAAATCGGAAATGGACAGATAAGGGTGCGTGATACGGAGTTCCGGAGTCAGAGCGAATATGGAAATCAAGATAAGACATACGGGGATAATATCAAAATAGAATTGTGACTAAGAATAATAAATGGGGACATGTCGGAAATAAGCAGGAAAGGGCTTATCGAGATAGGGAAAACGTCAGAATAACATGAGTCAGATCTGGGATCTAACAGTAAAGAATAAAGTAGCGGATTGCTTATCCCACTACTTTGATGTGCCAGAAGATGCACATCCTGAACACGTATATGTCCAGGCTGATGCCAGACTAGACCCAGATGGGGAGTTACTACCTGTTGAATGGTTCATTGAAATACAAGCAGCTGCTGCACGCAAGTCTGCCTGAATACAACAAAAGCAAGAGGATAGAATCCTCAAAGCCAACAAACTTAACGAGGAAATTGAACTTCCTCAAACTCCACCCAGAATACTGGACGAAAATGACATTGAAGATGTCATTGCCCTGGACTCTGGTCCAGAGGGAAAATCACTATGTGAACGCATAGAAAATAAGATTGAACTAGCTGCACTGGTTCACAATGGCTATGAAAAAGATGCGACCTTTAGAAAGGTCTTAGCAAATCCCGAAGTGCATCCTCACTTTGGGATTAAAGACAGAATTTGGAACAAGAATAGGTCCAAAAGAAGCATGGTATGCTTACCCTGTGAAGCCTTCCTGAGGAGGAGGAGACTAGTCAAGGTCACAATAGACCATGCTCACCAAGCTGTTGGCCATTTTAGCCAATTTAAAACGGCTAATTATGTTGGCCATTACTATTGGTGGCCAACGATGATGAAGGATATACAATCCTTTTGCAACACATGTGGACCTTGTCAGCAGAACAAGGTCAGTAACCAGCAGCCCGCTGCGCTGCTGCACGCATTACCAGTGCCTGAAAGGCCCTGGCAATCTATAGGAATGGACTTTATGGGCCCACTCCCAAAGTCAAAGGAATTCAACGATCTGCTCGTGATAATTGACAGACTCACGTCACAGGTACATTTGATACCTACAACAGTTAAAGTCACTGTGTGGCAGGTCACGTGGTTATATTTACAGGAAGTTGTATGACTTCACAGGACAGAAGAATCGATCGTATCAGATTGAGACTCAAAGTTCACTTCCATATTTTGGAAGGAACTACACCGACTAATGGGGACTAAGCTCCTCATGTCTACATCTTTCCACCCAGAAACGGATGGAGCAACAGAACAAGTGAATCATTCTATAAGTCAAATATTGTGAACAGTAGTTTGCAATGACCAAAAGGATTGGGCAGAAAAGTGCCCAATGGTTGAATTCACATTGAACAGCAGCATCAATGAATCGACAGGATTTGCACCGTTCAAACTGAATGGTGGATATCTGCCCAGAATTGGACAGATGCTAGAAGTTAACACCACATATAGAGGTGTTAAACAATTTGCACAGCAAGTGCTGTGGAACCTAATGGAAGTGCATGACGCTATCATTGAAAGTTGTGTGTCGCAGACACACTACGCTAACCAAAAGTGACAAACAGGCAGCATATATGCACCTGGAGACTTAGTTTACTTATCAACTAAGAATGTATCATTGCCCAAAGGGAGGGCAAGGAAACTAATGCCCAAGTTCATTGGGCCATACAAAATAATAGACATGCATAATGAAACATCTAACATAAAGCTCAAGTTACCGCCTGAGCTTAGTGCACATAGGATTACTCCTACATTTCATACAGCATTAGTATGGCCATATACAGCAAACAACAATGAGTTGTTCCCCAAGCGAGACATGGAGTCATTTTATGACTTTGGACAAACTGACGAGCAAGAATGGTTCGTCAATGAAATACCTGCCCATAGATGGACGAATGATAAAGAAATAGAGTTCCAAGTTCGTTGGACTCTGGGAGATGTGATGTGGGAGCCCCTTTCTGAATGCAAGGAGCTAGAAGCTCTAGATGAGTATCTAGAGCTGTGAGGTGTGAAACAACCTCGCAAGCTTCCCAGATGCATCTAGCGCATCTGGTCATGTGACTCAATTCAAGTCCCACCTGCAGCCAACAAAGAGTAATGCTGCGGGCACTACTTTTCTTCAACCATCCCACTACCACAGTGGGACATGAGTGGAATGAATCCTGATACTCATATGAGCGACACGAACAATGAGCCTGCTGCAAAGCAGGCTACTGTACCACTATCGGGCATGGCCCGATTATTTGCTGAACATTGGCGTAAAACCAAGTGGCAGATCCACAGTCTGCCACACGCCGTTACTCCATTGCACAAATGTGATTGTGGGCTGTGTGAGGCCCATGTAACACACATCCTTGCCACCATGCAAGCCTGCGAAATGAACTTTGGCAAGGATGAAGTGTGGGAAGCCATATATGAGGCCTACCCTGACTTGGTACATCATTTTACTGACAAAATCAACAAGCTAAAAGAAAAGCTCCCATACCGTGAAAAACAGTATAATGATGTGCGCCGCAAACTAGACGTGGCCCAGGAGAAAATATGCGATGGTGAATCACATTTAGACAAGATGCAATTGCAACTCGATGAGCAAGCTGTGCAGCTAACTGAGCTGAAGGGCCCTCAGACCTTTCCCCAGATGGCGGCACAGCCATCTACTTCATCCCAACCGGCTGTAGACATACAGCCGCAAGGAGATGGTGGTGAGCCATTGCAATCACCACCTCCCACTTCGCCCCCACAGGTGCACCTCATAATGGGGACAGATATCCCAATCTGACCCATTCAGAAGCCAGGGATGCCCCCACCCCCACCAGGTCATGCATACACCAGTGACCTGATGACAGGTGCACTGGTACTTTATAAAGTACCGCCATAGTACCACCATTCAAACCATGGGACGGCGTGTCCACAGATGACAACAATAATGTCGTCCACATGACTCCTTCAAAGGATCCATCCAAGTGTGTGCTGGAAAAGCACAAGCTACAGAATGAGATTACCCCTGCCATGGGCAATCTGCCATATTCACAGACGGGGATGATTCTCTGTCCAATCAGCAAGGCACCTGCACTCCACGTGCACACTAGGAGTGCATGGTATGACATGTGCGCTATCAATAGCCCTCTGTTATTGAATGAATACAAAACAGGAATTTTAATCCCATATCCTGAGCATACTCCCACTCAGAAGAGGGCTGTGGCTTGCATTAAAAAGAGCCACAAAGAAAGCACCCAGGTGGAATGTTTCGCAGTCCACCCCGACACTCCTGCTGACTTGAAGTCAGCATTAATGCTCTGGATTTACAATCCAGAAGGACTCCCTGCAGCAATCAGAGAAGAAACAGATGCATCGCTAAATTTGAGCAACATAGATGTCTGGGTATGGGTCAATAAGATCACCCCCAGACTGACAGCCTTGTCTTTAGGACAATCAATGCTAGAGGCAATATTTTCCCAGAAGGGAAAATGGGAAAGCCTCATAGGAGCTCAGTGGCGCATGCCACAAGGGAATGGGGATCTCAGATCCTCAGTGCCGAACAAGTTTGGCTGGAGTGGCAATGCCCAATCCACTAGCAAGAAAGATATCATGTTGTGGCTGGGCCATCACGGGGAAGTTGACCCCGTCTGTGCCACAGACTTACTCAAACCCTACTATGAGAGGGTGAGCTCTAAATTGCACTATAGTAAAGCAGTGCAATTGGCACAACAGCATGCTGCGGAATGCAAGGCATTCAGCCTTGCCAATGTACCTGACCCGAAAGGGAAAGGTAAAGCCACAGAGAGGAATACCTCCTCCGTGCCACTACACATGCATATTGACTATAGTGATATAGTCACCAATGCGGTGCCTACAGGCACTGCAGCTGCTCTGTCTATTGGGAGTAGCTTTACCGCCACTAGTACGAGTACTAGCTTACGTGGCAATAAAGATCTCAGGGTTGACACCTCAGAAACCTATGAGGATAGAAATCCTCTAGATGTGGAAATGAATCCCCCATCCCCCACTGCCGGTAATGGATAAAGTATCTGTTTATCATGATGTCTAAGACATTGTCGGCCTCCCCATGGTTTTGGCCTGAGGGGGAGGGTGTAAGGGAATTATAATTTTCTTAATAAATATATACCATTAATATCAGTATATACAAGTATATAGGAAATACTGTACATGCATAGGCTATGTCTATGCTATGGTTGTGTACATATGTGTCCACAACTGTAATAGTTGTAGCGTGGGAACAACCTTAGGTCAACGTCCACTTACTTTGTAACCATCACACACCGCTTGAATAGAACTGTTTGGAACAGTTCTACAAGCTCATGTGATAACCACAACTCAAGTGTAAAATCCTTACAACTCTGGCCTTCAACTGAATGTTGAGGGAGGTTGACTACAGGCAATCCTTTGCAATATGTCCAGGTCATCCACAGAACATGCATAAATTCTAGTCCATGCATTGCAGGCATTCAATGCAGAGGACTGAGGTTTGGCAGAAGAAGTGGATGCCGAATTGTAATTGTTGTTTGCCTTCTTCTGTGGTTGGTTGGATCAGGATTCTTGCTTTTCTGATTTACTACTATTACTGGAGTTGTTGTTGTTGGAAGTGGTGGCGTGGTTGACCTCACCTTGTTGTTCCCAATAACAGCTGTCGATAGTTTACCCAAGTTGTTGGAGTTCCGGAAGTGTGTTGGCTTTTTCCTGGGTCACAAGAATGCCCTTGATATGGTCAGGAAGTTTAGTATAAAAACTCCTATGAAGGGTGGCATTGCCCCAATTGACTCTAGCAGCAAGGCAGTTGAACTCTACAATAAACTGAGTAATATGTTGGTTATCACACATTTGGAGATTATCAAGTTCGGTTTCCACATTGCCGACAGGATTATAAGCTCCAAAATTCTCTTGGAGTATCATCGTGAAATCTCGATAGCTGGTAAGCCAATATGGGTCTTCAAAGGCATTGCCATCTAAAAGTTCAGGTTTAAAAAAAATCTAAGGTTGTCCCTTTAAAGAAACAGATAGCGTAAGCAATTTTTGCTTTGTCACTAGAAAAAGTCTGGGGACAGTTGTGGAGGTGGAATTTGCACTGAAGAAGGAAGAGGTGGAGTTTGTGGGAATCCAATCTATCAAAAGTGTCAGGTTCACAGAGTTTAGTTTTTCTGGTTTGGCTCTTGTTTGGAGTTCCCATGTGCTTAGGTATCTGTTCCAAAGCTTTTAGCATAGCCTTCCCTTCATCTTCATCATTGTCATCCAATGATCATCCAACCAGAGGCCACAATGAATTTTCACAGAAGTTTTGTAAGGTGGAAAATGTGGGGAATATTTGGAATTTTGTATGGGTTTTCCACCATGCAAAATTTAGGAAAGATTTTGAATTTTTCAT
>MU134945.1:0-21402 GCA_015039355.1 Ramaria rubella | reverse complement strand
CGCACTGAGCCGAACACCAGTGTAAGTAGCCGTGCAACGACGACACCGCTACCCACTGTCTTTTGGATTCATTTCCGAAAGTAAACCAACAGCGTCCATTGAAATGTCCTATTATTGCGTGAACTTTCTGATAAGGGAGTTGTATATGCCGTCAAATCTGGCATATATGGTGCCAGATACTGAATGAGTCCTAGAAATCATTGGATGTCGGTAAATGTTTGAGGTCTTCTCCAACCTTGAATCTTCTCCATTTTATCCATGTCAGCATGTATGCCCTTGTCATCTATTATGTGACCAAGACATTCCATGCGAGGTGAATACAAATCGATCTTGGATCAATTTCCACTGAGGAACAAATGTGCCTCATGTAATATTTCAAACACCTTTCTAAGGTGTTTTTTGTGCCCTTCAATAGAGCTCGAATAGATGAATATATCATCCAAGTATGCGTGGACTGATAGACCAATTTGGTTACGAAAAATCAACATCATGAGACGTTGAAATGTAGATGGCGCTGTCGGTTTACTTTCAGAAATGGATCCAAAAGACAGTGGGTAGCGGTGTCATCCTTGCATGGCTACTTACACTGGTGTTTGGCTCAGTGTGCTTTGCTATCAGCAGCAACAAAGGTAGAATGAAGACGAAGATGAGGATGTAGCAGTGACGATGATGATGACGTAATATAATGATGCAAGCAAAGATGAGATACAACAGCAAGTGTCACGTGATTGACAAAGCTGGCCTTGATGTAGACGTAGTAGTAGTAGACGTAGCAGTAGACTTAGACTTAGACTTAGATGAGTGAATCCAACTGAAAGAGGTGAATTGGGGTACACTAAGGCGAAACAGGCCTTATATACATGAGCAGAACAACAAACGATGCGAGTATGCCATACAACGATGTCGTCGACAGCAGACAGGAGAAATGACACCCCGGCAAGAGGCAGAAAACCAAAATAGGAGGATGGTTTGTAAGGAAATGGAAAAATGAGTCAGGTGGTCGAAGAAATGAATAGAAATGTGGCAGCGAATTTGAAATAGAACCCAGAAATAGAATAGAAGTGAGTCACAGACAATAGACCATGTGGAACAATTGGAAATAGAAGTACAAGAAAGAAGCGAGTGAGTCAGGTGATGAAAATGAGTCATAGCCGTCCAATAGGATTCCAGTTGCTTGTCAAATATCTCCGAAGATGAGTAAGTGAGTCATGTGACTTGATGACGACTCAGAAACATGTGAACCAATCATGACACTTGGATATGAATTTCCTCCAGAGAGGGAACGAAGACGAGTCCTGCTTGATGAAGTCCTTAGACACATAACCGTAGCAAATCTCTGTTCCTGGACCAAACTCTTTGATATCCCAGTAGTTCCTGAGTAAAATACGATGCCAACCATTCACTGGTTCATAGTTTGGGTCAAAGCCAATGACATGGAAGGGAGCATGGAAGACAGGGTCAAATACCCAAATGCAATCGTGAACACGATAAGGAGGATAGGAGGGGAATGTTTGGTATGGGCCTTCAGGAGATTCGACATATAGAGGATAGTACCGACGATGTGCGACTTGTGGAGGAGGACTGGACAAATGAACATCAAGGGGAGAATGTCGACTGGGAAGTTCGATGTGTGGTCCAATGTGTATGTCTGGCTTGGCAGTCATCTGAAATGAATCATGGGTTGTGGTGGCGGCATATCAAAAATAGAATTGATGAAGATGGAACAAGTGTGGAGAGGATGTATCTGGAAGACTGGAGGTAGCACAGCAGATGATGGTCTGGCGAAAGCTGATGAAGATAGGCGCGTGTGCAGTGAGCGTCTTTTGTAGTGTAGTAGGCACTGTCGAGTATCATGCTTGTCAGCACGTTACAATTGCCAATCTGCATAACCTGGCTTTTGAACATGCTGAATATGGTCACGACGGCCGTCTTATCAATGTCCTCCTCAACTATGTGTATTTGTTTGTACGTGTTGGACATGTCAAGCTTGGATCAGTACGTGGCATGGGCTATGTTGTGCCAGATTGTATCCTGGTCTGGGAAGGGCGTAATGTCCTTCACTGTGTTGTCATTGTGTAGACATAGGTCTATTGCTGTTCTGAGCTTTCCGTTTTTCTTTGGAATGCATAGTGCTGGCGCTGCAGAACGTACTGACTGCTACCCACCAACTAGCGGTGGTATATCGGTCGACTGTGTCGATCAGTTCATTTCAAAGTGCTTCTGGGCACTTCAGTAATCGATAATGAAACTGTTTAGTTTCATCCACAAACTTAATTTCGTGGTTGATCTCCCTCCATGGAGGTAGTTCTAATGGCATACCTCTGAAGAGGTCTGCGAACTCTCGCTCCCATCTTTCCCTTAGTCTGGGGAAGTCATCAGCCATTAATAACAGTTGATTGGTGCCAGTACTCCCATCGGTGTTTCTGTTGGTATGTTGGTCAGGTAGACCAACATTGATATTCTGTTGCTTTTCTTTTTGTTTTCCCTTGTCTTTCCTCCTGTCTGGCGAGCTTGTCAATGGCTCCACTTGCAATGAGGAGCCATTTGCAAGTCACAGCTTGTGGCTCACTGGTTTGGGTTGAAGGCTCGTAATTCGAGTCTTGTGTTCAGCCAGATCCTGGTAGTCTGGCTGCACTTCCCAGGCATTCGCATAGTTCGAAATTACTTCCTTTCCCATACAGCATCCCTCGCCTCTAGAGTCAAGGGATATCCCTAACTTATGTAGGAATGGTGTTCCTAGTATCATGTTGTAGTAATCTATGTTTGAAGTATTCCTCGCTATTATGCTCACCAAAGTGGATATTGGTGTGTGTTCTGTAGTTGATGGTCAACTTACTGCCGACACATGCTAGCTGTAGACCAATGGGATGTTTGAGTTCGAACGTCTTGATGCCTACGGCACATATGAAGTCTGGAGAGAGCATGACTCCCTCACACCCGCTGTCTAATAGACAGTGGGCCCTGACTCCACCAATCTCCCAATACCTGGAGATTGTCTGGTTGTCTATATGTGCCCATTTGGGGCACGTCTTATCATGTGGTCTGAACTGATGATCATAGATAGGCTCAATGGTCCGATCTATGACTCCTGCATGAGTATGGAAGTCATTGTTTTGACTTAAACCACCACTAATTGTGGTAGTTGATTTCTGCACCACATATATGCACCGCCTTTCTTCACACAATCCTCCTAGCGGGTGTACTCTGTCTGCTCAATACGAGCTTTGCGTTCTCGTATCGTCATCATCATCCCATTGATAGGGCATGAATTCTGACTGGTAATCAGCGACTAGTTTGCCAATTTTGCTCTCATGGTCATCTCAGGATGACCATTCACTTGTCTAATTTTCCACTTTGCTGCTGCTGCTCCCCTTCTTGAGCACTCCCTGAGTGCTCAACCACTTCCTCTAACCATGCACCTGCTATGCGCGGTTTGTTCTTCCACTGTGGGCAATTGGGTTTGATATGCCCAACTTGTCCACACTCATAGCATGTTAGTTCTGTGCTACATCCTTGACCTCCTGAACCTCCTGGAGGTTTTTGTAGAGGGCGAGAAGTGGCAGGAGTTCCCACTCCAGCTCTTTGTGTAGCTTTTACCTCTATTTGGGGTACACTTGGTCTCATCTCTGCTTGAGATTGAGCATTAGGCGGATGATATGTCATCTGCTTCGCTGTAGGATGGCTCCCTGTACTGGCAACTCGGGACAAGCTTGCAACAGTGTGAATTCAACTATTCGTCGAACTAGGCTTTGGTTACGGTGCGTTAGTGCCGCTAGACTCTGTCTTGCGCGATCCAATATCATATCAGGACACATCCTCTACAGCCTTTGCAGCCTTGTACAATTCAGTTATTGAATTGAATTCTGTTGTGTAGCCCAGTTTTAAGACTTTGTGATGCAGTGCTTCTAGAAGTGCTGCTACAAACCGCTTGCAGACTGTATATTCATCAGGTGGATGTATCATCCACACTGCATACTTCGTAATGTCGTCCTGTAACTCCTGAACGGTTTTTGTCCCTTGCACAATTGCGTTGAACAAGTTCAACGCATGTCTATGCATGAGTGCATGTAGGAATCGCTGTTGTAACCCAGCGATTGCACTCTCTAGGGTCCACTTGACAATGACTCGATCATGACGCTTGATATTTTGAGCATACCACTCCAATGCCTCCCCCTTAAGGCTAGTGCCCAAATAGTTCAGCTGGAGTTCTGTGCTAGACAGCCTCAGTAAGCTATTCATGCCTAGCCATCTTAGGATTCCTGAGACAAAGTTCTCGAATTCTTTGAGATCTGCTTTCCCAGCATATTCTGCTGGGTGAGGTAGTTTTACTCCGGCTTTAGCAAGCACAGATTTGTCTGGCTCGCTGTCCTTGTGTTTCTCAAGGGCAGCTCGCACCATCTTTATGACTCCATCTGTTAAAACCCAGATTCATTCCCAGCTTTTTCTGCTTTTCTCTGATATATCGATTCGTATTTCCGATTTACTCCACCCATTTTTACTTATCCCCATCCCATCTATATTTAGTCATTCTTATCAAAGATCTACATCTTTGGTCTGATGTCCATATTTACTTCTACCCTGATCCTGTATTTGCTCTGTTTTGGATTTCCGTGTTTGTATCTTTCCGATTTGGATTGTATCAATTCATTATAGATGACTCCTCCATGTACTTCGTTAGTCAGTTTGAATATTGACCCACCTTGACTCAATAACTTCTCACCTCCACCTCTAAGTCTTACCCGACCTTCTGTTCTCTGACCCCTCTGATTTACTCTGACTTCTCCAACATCCCGACTTCCAAAATACAAGGACACGAAGGATCCAAGAGGGCGCAACCTATAATTTGAAGCCAATGTCCATACGATTCCAGTCCTGACCTGAATCCCAAACTCCAACATTCTGACAAATCCTGACATCTGATGAGAAGAAATCTAGTTCATAACAGTATATTCAAACTGAAACTCTTGAACCATTCACTATGCCTTCTACCAGATCCCATACTGTCATTGGAAACACAAACCCTGGATCTATCCCCCCAAATAACGAACTGGAAGATGACCCCGGTGATGACGACAACACCAACAACAACGAGGGCGATGATGACGATGATGAAGATGATGGGAAGGCTATGCTAGAAGCTTTGAAACAGATAGCCAAGCACATGGGAACTCTGAATAAAGGTCAAACTGGAAAAACCAAACTCTGTGAACCCAACACCTTCGACGGATCGGATTCCCAAAAGCTCCATCCTTTCCTCCTTCAATGCAAATTCCCTGCATTAGTGGAGTTTGGAATTGTTCATGTTCCACTTACAGGCTTTTTCCTAAATTTCTTACCTTTCTGGTGCCAAATTCCCACAGTCTGTTCAGAGGTTTGGGTTGTTGTTAAAGTTAGTTTTAGTTACAGATTGTATTCTGATAGTAGTTATTAGTTACAGTTATTTTTTGTATGATTTTTATATACAAGAATGTGGTGGTTTTTCAAATATTCAAAACAACCTTCAGTTATTCCACGTGGCATGGAATTTGCAGACCCACAGACATCCATAATATCCATTTTTCTACAATGGGTTTTTCAGAATAAGGTAAGACAAGGAAAACTAAAGTTGCATTATTTATTCTATACTATTTGCCCTTAGCATAGTAATTAGTCTAGTCAGTCAATTAAATTTAGTCTAGTAATCACCATGTACACACCCTTTTTACAATGGAGGGGATAGGTTCATCTAAGGCTTGATCTCATCTCAGAAAGGGCATAAATGCACCTCAAGTCAACCCCCACATAAATTAACACAGCATTTTACAATGTGAAACAGTGGTGAAAAGTACTATGAAAATCATGCTGTTTTGACTTGAATTGTGGCTGGGTGCCACCTTTTACTGGTTATGATGTAGATGAGACAGAGTTACTGGAAACTTGTTGCACTTGATGGTAGTTGACGGTGTCATATGCTTACATAATGGAATTATTGACTTCAAATCCTCTAACCTTTAGCATGCCTGCACACTCGCACCAAGCAGCTGCATTACATATAACTTTGCTCACAAGACAATGACCATTCACAAGATTGGCCCCCTCACTCTATGATGGTAGTCAGGACAAATCAACTTGCATGTGTGCTTGAGCCCAATCCATGGTTTTTTCCCTCCAATTCAGTTTTGCCATAGCTTATAGTGAACAACTGCCCCAATGCTGTTCATGGTTTGGTGAATGAGATATCAACTTTCATTTTATGATGATTGAATGAGTTGTAGGAGTGTGATAATCCCACCATCATCTGTGACTTATGTCATACAGGCACACATAAATCACATGCATGGTGGAGATGAGGAAATGGTCTATGAATGCTGTGTAGATGCAATCTCAGTCTGAGGTATGTGCAATTGACATGTGGGGGATGCAAGCTCAGAGGAGGCATGAGTGAGGTTCTGCTAGAGCATATTGAGTGTCATCTCGCTCACACCAAACTGGCTTAAAGTGTAGCATGCAAGTTTGGAGGCTGCACCTGCTGAGTCTGTGTCAGGACAATGCAAGGTCCTGTGTGAGCATCCTATGTTCCTGCATTCACTCAAACATGCACAACTGCGGTATTGTTCTAATGAGACCACTCAATCACCAGCATCATGAAGAGGACCCCAATAAAGCCACACACCTGCCTAGCCTATGGGAGCTAGAACTCGAGCTCCTCCATCCACTCTTCTGTAGCCTTCAAGATCATCTCCACATGGTCATCAGCCTCTCAGTGTGCATAGGTCCCTATCAATATTCTCCAGCTGCATCTTGAGCTCACCCGCACAAGTCTAGCCTCAGTTCAGGACATCCACACTGTTACTATTGCTCTGTTGTGGTCAAACAGAGCAATGCACAGACCATTGACATAGTCAAACAGTCAGGTGCGATAAGGGCAGCTTAAGCCTTAGGGAGCTGATAAGGAGGCTGACTCAGCTGAGTCACATGACAACCAAATCATTTAAGATGGCCAGAGTAGACAGGCCATTATGACGTATTGACGTGTGACAATTCCATGAGAAGTCGCCCTTGTCTATGTCATACCACTCAATAGTTTCATTTACACATGGGCATCGGTATGTGTGAGTCTGGAGACAGGGCTAAGAAAATATGCATGGTGGAGCACCTATCTATGGCATGTGCCAGAGAGAACATAGCGCACCGCACTACCCATCCAGTGTGGACATCTGAACAGGTCCCTGGTCGTGTGCATGCTGCTAGTGTTGCTGTCGATGTGACGCAGGATGTTGTTGTGTGTTGGTGTTGCTGTGAGGGTGGCAATGTCGTGTGCGGCCACCTGGGTGTGTTTGTCTTGGTACAGCGACCTGAGGGCACCACGCCGGCGAGCATGGCGTGGAGCTGCTTGAACATCTGGAACTGGTCAAGTTCGTTGTCCACCTTGGATTCATTGATGGTCTCGGCATACAATACACCTGCGATGCGGAACTCCACCTCATTGCGCGTTAGAGTGCCGGTCTGGAGCCAGGCCCATCTCAGTGCATTGCGTGCCACTTGACAAGACTCGATGTCCTATACAGCGTGGTGTGTCCGTTGGTGCGTAGCACATGTCAAGGTATGAGTTGATGAGCTGCGCCTGTTGGCACCTCCATGGCAATGATGAGGGAGATCAGGATGAGGTTGTAAAAGATTATGAAGGTCAGGATGTCTAGGGGAGGTAGCGGTTAGGGCAGGTGTGGAGAGGCGGTTGGCTTGGGAGAGTGGGAAAGATGTGTGGTGATGCATGGGGCATACCTTTGATGAACGCCTGCGCCGTTGCGTTCTGCTCATGGGCGATAGCTGCTGGTGTTGCTGTTGAGGTGACGCAGGGTGCCGTCATGCGTGGTTGTCGCTGTGAAAGCAGTGACTTCATGTGTCGTGCATAGCCACCTTGGGGTGTTCATCTCGGTACTACGACCTGGAAATGGGGGTGTCGATGGGGATGTGAGTGACGTGAGGTGGGTGGTAGCTGCTGGTGCAATTCAGGGTGCCATCGTGTGCTGTGCGGCAACGGTGGCATGTGTGTGGCGACATGTAGTGCTGTCGCCAGTGCAAGTGCACTGGCGAGTGCGCCGGTGAAGTGCACCCCTTCTCTGATTCCTCTCGTGCAATTCTTTCCACCTCTCCCCTCAACACCTTGTCCAATGCCCCATCCCTTGCATGCCTCAAATATAAACTCAGAACAACACGCCCAGGGACCGTATTCGTCGAGCCTGGAAGGGCAGATATGATGCCTGTCGAGGCAAGCACACCATGGGCCTTGGTGAGGGTGTTAGAGGCAACGATGCATTTGGTGGCGCAGATAAGAGCATCAAGGAATGGGAGGGAAAGGGTGTGGCACCAGTGCAAGACTCGCAGCCCGTGATAGTGAAGGTGTACTAGCTAGCGCACGGCCCAAGCTGGGCACTTCAACGACGCCGATTTCACTGGAGGAGGCCTCAAGGTGGGGACCTTGTTCTGTGGAGGACAGGGCAAGCAAGGGTTCGTATTCACAATGGATGGGACAACGTACAAAGCTTCAGCTGTGTCTTGACTTCATCCACGCAAGTCCAAAGGCCCTAGTTCAGGACATCCACACTGTTTCTATTGCTCTGTTGACTTAGTCAAACAGAGCAATGCACCGACCATTGACACGGTCAAACAGAGCAATGCACCAACCATTGACATGGTCAAACAGTTGGGTGTGCTGATAAGGAGGCTGACTCAGCTGAGTCACATGACAACCAAATCGGACAACCCTATGTAGTGGGGGGTTTTCCATCTAGATTTCCATCTGTTGTCACAAATTAAAGGAGGAAGAAGAGGAGCAGAGGGGTGGGCCAGGGCATCTAAACATTGCTGGTAAAAGGAGAGACTACATATGAGTGTGACAGGCAAAAATGTGGGAGAGGGCGAAGAGTGCAAACAAGAGTAGGATATAAGAGGGACACGACTTTACAAGGACAAGTGTGCGATGGCTGGTGTTTGCGGTGTGACTTCAAATGTGCACGCTGTCGGTTTACTTTCGGAAATGGACCCAAAAGACAGTGGGTAGCGGTGTCGTCGTTGCATGGCTACTTACACTGGTGTTCGGCTCAGTGCGCTTTGCTATCAGCAGCAACAAAGGTGGAACAAAGACGAAGATAAGGACGTAGCAGTGACGAAGATGATGACGTAATACGCTGACATAAGCATAGACGAGATACAACAGCAAATGTCACGTGATTGACAAAGCTGGCCTTGACGTAGACGTAGTAGTAGTAGTAGACTTAGAAGACTTAGACGAGTGAATCCAACTGATAGAGGTGAATTGGGGTACACTAAGGCGAAACAGGCCTTATATACATGAGCAAAACAACAAACGATGCGAGTATGCCATACAACGATGTCGTCGACAGCAGACAGGAGAAATGACTAACAGCAAGAGGCAGAAAACCAAAATAGGAGGATGGTTTGTAAGGAAATGGAAAAATGAGTCAGGTGGTCGAAGAAATGAATAGAAATGTGGCAGCGAATTTGAAATAGAACCCAGAAATAGAATAGAAGTGAGTCACAGACAATAGACCATGTGGAACAATTGGAAATAGAAGTACAGCCAAGAAGTGAGTGAGTCAGGTGATGAAAATGAGTCATAGCCGTCCAATAGGATTCCAGTTGCTTGTCAAATATCTCCGAAGATGAGTAAGCGACTCAGAAACATGTGAACCAATCACGACACTTGGATATGAATTTCCTCCAGAGAGGGAACGAAGACGAGCCCTTCTTGACGAAGTCCTTAGGCACATAACCGTAGCAAATCTCTGTTCCTGGTCCGTGCTCTTTGATGTACCAGTTATTCCTGAGGACGATACGATGCCAACCATTCACTGGTTCGAAGTTTGGGTCAAAACCGATGACGTAGAAGGGAGCATGGAAGGTTTGATCGAATACCCATATGCAATCATGAATGTGATAAGGAGGATATGAGGGGAATATTCGGTATGGGCCTTCAGGAGATTCGACATATAGGGGATAGTACCGACGATGTGCGACTTGTGGAGGAGGACTGGACAAATGAACATCAAGGGGAGAACACCGACTAGGAAGTTCAACGCGTGGTCCAACGTGTATGTCTGGCTTGGCGGTCATCTGAAACGAATCATGGGACGTGGTGGTGGCAATGCTGGATGGCATATTGAAAATAGAATTGAAAAATAGAATGAGTGTGGAGATGATGATGTGTCTGGCAGACTGGAGGTAGCACAGCAGATGATGGTCTGGCGAAAGCTGATGATGATAGGTGCGTGTGCAGTGAGCGTCTTTTGTAGTGTAGTAGGTGCTGTCGAGTATCATGCTTGTCAACGCCAGTGCCAATCTGCAGTCAAGTTGAGCCATCCAAGTCGTGACTTGGAGCAGGAGATGAGTCTATATCAGCATACATTTTTTACTACCACTGACAAATCATATATTAGACAGTACTGTGCTCAGGTCAAGATCAACCCATTATGTTTCCTTTTGTGACTATTGTGAGGTCCATTCTCTGGGGTTTGTGCTTAGCTAGACATATATACTGAGCCTCTTGGAAGCTTGGCTGTGCCCTCAATATGGCAGCAGGTCTGGGCCCACTGGTGAAACTGGGCTGCGTTACACCCTTCTGTTCTACAACAGTGCTCATCTGCGATGAATGTCTGATCCTAGAGTCTTTAGCTTCAAAACAATCTATAAGATCCTCCAAACCCTTGAACCCTGCCACATCTGCCAAGGTTCCAAGGTTTTATTCGGTATATCTCACTTTGCAGGCTGGCAGGAGCATGTCTGGCTAACACTGGCTAACAGTACTTTTAATCAGCCACAAAGTAATCCACTTTCATCAATCTCTGAAAGGCAAACTCAAGCACACACTGACCGCACCCTGGTCCCTTGACGACCCTACAGCAATGCCTACCACACTGACATCACCTCTGCTCCTGCTAGCACTGTGAGGCGAGCCTTTACAAGCACTAACCATTTAGCTGGTGCCTTTGTTTCAAATACTGATGCCTGACCTATGTATATGTTAAAGTTTGCAATTATCATTCAAGATGCTCACACTCTTGATTTGTATCACCATAACAACTCATGTCTTTATCTTCTTCCAGTTTAAGTATGTTCTCTACACACTGTGTCCCCCTGCCTCCTGCAAGATCATCTCCACCACATAACCAATGCAGCACCCACTTCAGTAAGCCATACACAAACTTGAAGTGCCTTCAGTTCAAGTAATATCAGCATAATTGGTAAAGAGATTCAGTTTGCTATCAGTTTGAGAAGCTTACATCATCTAGTAACAAGATGAAGGTGCTTTCTCCAGCACTCTAACCCATATCAGAGTCATTTGCCCTTCATATTATTCATAGCCTTTGACAATCTCTTCCTGTGTATGGTAAAAGGTGAGTAATTAAATATCTATGCACTGGGAATAAAGGAATGTGACTCACATGGCAGCAACTTTAATCTGCATTGTTTTAGCACCTAAGCTAAACTTGAAACTCTCTAGATTCCTGCACACATGCACAGGTAGGAGAAAAGGGGCATGAGAAATCCTTTGGTATGTTATCTTTAACTGGGCAAAAGAATTGTACTAAATAAAATCTCAACCTGAAGAGTATAGGGGAGCAACAATTAAACATAATCACATTCACCAGTAGTAGTGCCAAAGATTGTCGGATCACTGCTCATGATTATCATGATAGTTTGCAACGAAAAATGTGAGGTACAACTATCTCAACATCAGTATGACATTTATTCAAAGATTTCTGTCAGGTCAGGTCTATGTTAAGAGAAATACCCAGGCATTTGGGAAAATGACCACAGACACATAGCCATGGACATAAGATCTAGACAGTGCCCACAATGACACCCATATGAGTACTGATATATGGAGTTTCATCCTTTTAAATAAAATGGTTGATAGTATCCATATCAATCACAGTGTCCACTCAAGGTTGAGCAAATGTGTATGAAAACTTTAAGATGAAAGATATATAGTTTGTAAAAAAAATTGAATTGACCAAATGATGGGTGAATTTCCTTGCATATGGTATAGACCGGCCTTGGTGATGGGGATGGTGTGCAAAGATTGGGCACAGGAAAAATGTCAGTATGTCTCCTGTCGTTATAATTTCTCATAATGGCACTCACACTCTTGGCCAGGTCATTGAATCCAGGAACAATAATGTTTCCAGCTAGCATGACATTGTCAGCATGCAAAATTCCATCAACAAGATGGGAGACAGTTGCCTGTAATAATGAATGGTTACAAGCCCAAAGTTCATCAGCAAAGAAAAAACCTTGCCAAAATTAGACTTTGTGAAACTGGAATCTCATGCTTTCCAGTACTGAATACAGCAACACCAGGTCATGAGTGGTGGTGGTGATCTTTTCAGAGACATCACAGATGGCTAGTCACTAGATAGAAATAAAATGATAGGATAAATAAATAAAAGTGCAGTACTTACCACTGTCATGGAAAAGCCTGGTGAGATCACATCTGTTGATGTAGTTGAATGTTTTTTGGTGGTAATGCTATGTTCAGGCTTAAAGGATTGTAAATATCTCCTTGGACATAGGGTGCCTGTGTCTATGTTCAAAATCATTATGACTGATTTCAACCTCCAGTTTCATGGCTGTTTCAAAGGTGAATTGAAAACAGTAAAAAGTAACATCAAGGGAATCATCCATTGCTGTGCACATGCATTGGCCCACAATCCGTTAATTAGATTTTTTTGACCCTGAACTCTTAGACGACGACGCCTTCCAAGACCTGCCCTGGCTTACAAACTATCCAGGACTTCACGATGGTACTCCAAGAGAATTTCGGAGCTTATTTATCATAGAATTCAACCGCCTCGCCACTAAAGTCAACTGGGGCAACACTGCCCTTCATAGGAGTTTTTACACTAAACTTCCTGATCGTATTAAAGATATTCTTGCAACCTGGGACAAAGCTGAGACACTTCCGGAGCTCCGACAACTCGCGCAAACCATCGACAGCCGTTATTGGGAATGATGAGGTGAGGTCAACCACGCCACCACTTCCAACAATAACTACTCTGGTAACAGCAACAAATCAGACAGGCAAGAATCCTTATTGAACCAATCACAGAAGAGGACGAACAACAACAACAGTTCGGTTTCCACCTCTTCTACCAAACCTCAGTCCTCCATGCTGAATTCCCGCAAAACTCTGGATATCTCCAACATACTCAGAAAAGATGGAAAACTAACCCAGCAGGAGAGACAGCGACACATGGACCAGAACCTTTGCATGTTCTGTGGGAAACCCGGGCATATCGCAAAGGACTGTCCACGATCAACCTCCCTTAGTGCTCAATCGAAGGCTCGAGTGGCTTCCACAATTTCAAGCAAACCTGAGTCCAAGGCCGAACCTGCGGCCATTATGGATTCAAAAAAATAATAAGCAGCTCTGAGACCTCTGCACAGACCCAGAGCTGCATGTGCAGAGGTCTCAGAGCTGCATTGATTCCATCTGTGCATCTTCTGAGGTTTGACTCAACGCTTCCGCTCTTTCAAAATCTGATTCTCTCACTATACGACTGACTTCCAACCGTATTCCGAATACTAACATTCAAGCTCTCATGGACTCTGGTTCCACTCACTGTTTTTTAGACTCATCATTTGCTTCCAAGCTTCCGCTGGAGTTCCACAACATTCTGCGACGAGACGGTATAAAAACTCTGGGCATTAAAGAAACATGTGACCCACCAATGTCCGTCTGATTCGAGGTATATAATAAGCGTTTTGGAACCTGGAAGATCTCGGAATCCAGGTGCGACAATCGTAGTTGGGCATATGCAGACGAAGTAAACGTGATTCGATCGGGCGTGATATCAGGACCTGCAACAAGATGCTGGAAGACGAATAAAAGAGAGGTGGTCAATGAACATAAATTAAATGGCTCAGGAATAACCCACATGGACTTTGTTGCCAAACGTGTCCAACCACTGGTGATACCGTATATCATCCAAAACTTTAGGCCCTACTAGATGAAACATACAGTGTACGGGGTATTCGCCTCCGGATTGAAAACTCGCGAATTCTCCGCTAAAGCTTTTTGACGGCACTTCTAATGTCTCAAGCACACAGACTATCGATATGCCAATCCGCTTTCCATCCAGCGAAAATCAGGTTGTTGCTATGTATGTAACACTGCTTGATTATAGCTGCTCTGTCATGCTAGGACATGACTGGCTCACCCACTACAATCCGTTGATTGACTGGGTATTGAGTAGTATATTGTTCCACACTCCTCAGTAGCAAGATTCAATTCTGACATCACTCTCTGTGAGAACTGCCACTGCGGTCTCCGGAATCCTAAAATCCAATCGCACGGATGCCCCTCCAAGAGCTGAACAAGACTCACCTATCGACCTAGTCCCTGCTTCTGTGTTCGCTCACCTGCGAAAACTAGATAACGAGGAGATCTTTCAGTTATGCGTATTTCTGAAAGGAAGATCTGCTTCCATCATCGACACTTCCCCAAATCCCAATCTGACAGCCAATCTCAATGGTGTTCCATCGGAATATCACAAGTTTTCTGACGTGTTCAGCAAGAAGAAAGTGGAAATCCTTGCCGATCATCGACCATGCGATCTCAAGATTGACCTGATAGAGGGAGAGAGTCCCCCCTTGGGAACCATTTATTCCCTATCTCCAGTTGAGCTAGAAACACTCCAAAAGTTCATTGACGAGGCACTAGCCATAGGATTCATCTGCCCTTCACTTTCTCCACACTGTGCTCCGGTACTATTCTCGAAGAAGAAATTGGGCAGACTCCGACTTTGTATCGATTTCCGCGGTCTCAACAAGATCACAAAACAGGGCCGATACCCACTTCCCTGACTTTCTGACCTTCTAGAAAGCCCTGGAAAAGCATGGATTTACAGCAAAATCGATCTCCGACATGCTTACCATTTAGTCTGCATTAGAGAGGGTGACAAGTGGAAAACCACTTTCAGGACCCAATACGGTTCCTTTGAATGGCATGTCATGCCCTTTGGTCTCACTAACACACCAGCCACTTTTCAATGATTCGTGAATGATATATTCAGTGACATGCTCGACGTTTCAGTCCTCATCTATTTGGATGATATCTTAGTTTATTCCAACAACCTGGAAGAACATGGAGAACATGTCCGCAAAGTTCTCTGATGTCTCCGAAAGAACCGACTTAAGAACCGACTTTATGCAAGGTCCAACAAATGTGACTTCCACAAGACAACGGTGGAATATCTCGGATACATGCTCTCTCCGAAAGGACTTTGAATGGCAGACGACAAGACCAAAGTAATTCAAGAATGGCCCGAACCCTGAAAAGTAAAAGATATCCAATCCTTCCTAGGTTTTGCAAACTTTTACTGACGCTTCATCCATAATTACTCTGACATTGCAATTCCGCTTACCTGACTCACTCAGCAATCCGTAAAGTGGAACTTCTCTGATGAGTGTCAGAAATCCTTTGAAACACTCAAGAAAGCCTTCACCACAGCTCTGATCCTTATGCACTGGATTCCTGATTGTCAACTCATTGTGGAAACTGATGCTTTGGACTATGCCCTTGTGGCAATCCTCTCCATCATTTCTCTGGAAGATGGCAAAATTCACCCCGTAGCTTTTCATTCCAGAACTTTCACCACCCCGGAATTAAACTACAATGTTCACAACAAGGAATTACTCGCAATTTTTGAAGCTTTCAAGATTTGGCGACATTACCTCGAAGGTTCCGGTTCCACCATTGACGTTGTGACCAATCACAAAAACCTCAAATATTTCACTACCACCAAGCTTTTAACGTGACGACAAGTACGATGGTCGAAATACCTATGTCAGTTCAACCTCGTTATCCAATTCTGACCTGGGAAACTCGGAACAAAACTCAACTCTTTAACTAGACGATGGGACATCTATCCTAAAGAGGGGAGTAGCGACTATGCCAGCATTAACCCACACAATTTCCACCTGGTTTTCACTAATGAACAGCTGTCATTGTCCCTCCGAGCCACATCCCTTAACGTCACAATTCTCTACACAGTTACCATCATGGATTTCGAGAAACTCCACGAAGAAATCTGACAATCCATCTCCTCTGATCCTGAAATTTCCAACTATCCCGCAAATCCTCTGACACCCTGATGGTCAGTCAATCTTCAAGGACTCCTCCAACTCGACAACCGAATCTATGTTCCCAATGTTAACGACCTCCAACTCCGCATGCTACAATATCTGCACGATCACCAAATCTCCAGACATTTTGGACAAAACAAGACACTCAGCAACATCCAACGTGAATATACATGGCTGAAACTCCGTGACTTCATTATCTCTTATGTCAAATCCTGTACAACATGTATGCGATCAAAATCCCAACGACACTGGCCTTATGGATTCCTGAAGCACTTACCGATCCTGCCAAGACCATGGAATTCCATATCCTTGGATTTCATTGTGCTGCTTCCTCTTTCATTGGGTTTTGACAGCATCCTCGTTATCATTGACAGACTCATGAAACAAGTGATATTCATTCCAACAGTCACAATGATCACTTCTCCAATGCTCGCTCAGCTTTTTGTCCTCCACGCCTTCCCCAAGCACGGTGTTCCAACGCATGTTACCTCTGATCGAGGTTCCAAATTTGTGTCTTCCTTTTTCCGCACACTCGGAAAGGTGCTAGACATGAATCTCCACTTCACCTCCAGATATCACCCCGAAGGCGACGAACAAACCAAACGAACGAATCAGACTCTTGAGCAATACCTTCACATTTATTGTAACTATCAACAAGACAATTGGGCTGAACTTCTTCCAATTGCAGAATTCGCCTATAACAATGCTCCGAACACGACAACAGGAGTCTCCCCATTCTTCGCTAACAAAGGTTACAATCCCGACATTTCTGTCCATCCCAAATGCAATCTTGTTTCATCCTGTGCGAAAGAATTTGCAGTTGACTTAGACGAACTCCACCAGGAACTCCAAAAGAGACTTTCCAACATGCAATTCCGATACAAGGAACCTGCAAACAAGAAATGTTCTCCAGCTCTGGACTTCAAAGTAGGCAACAAAGTCTTCGTCAAAGCCGAATTTTTCCACACAACCCAACCTTCAAAGAAACTCACCAAAAAATACCCCGGACCTTTTGATATCATTGCACCTGCAGGTACCAGTAATTGAGCCTTCGTTCTCCGATTACCTGACAGCATGCGTGCTATTCACCCATCCTTTCATGTCTCTATGCTAGAACCTGTGACTCTGAATGAAATCCCAAACCGAATACAGTCCCCACCCCTGCCAGTTATTATCAAAGGCGAACCTGAATACAAAATCGACAAAATTCTGGACTCCAAGATAGACAATTGCTGACGTTGCAAGATACAATACTTGGTATGCTGGACAGGTTATCAAGGCACCGATGAAGAAACCTCATGGATTCCCGCTATGGAATTAGGCAATGCCTTGGAAATTGTTGAAGACTTTCATAACAAATATCCCGATAAACCCGGTCTGATTCTTCCTTAACTTTTCCTTTCCCTTTCTGATATTTTCCAATATTTTCTGTGTTCATTTGTCTAAATTACATTTCCATCTGTCTCAAGATATTCTGCTTCGCATCCCTGCCCAACCCCAATTCAATTTTCCAATTTCATTTCCCATATTTCATCCCTTTCCATTTCCTCCACCATTACTTCCAATTCCCGCTCCTGGTGCTGAACCATCCTTTGTACCCATGAGGTCAGAATCTGCATCTCCTCGGAATGTGTCCGCATGGAACTTGCATGACGATCGACGGATTTCCGCAACTCTCGGATTTCCTTCACAAGCAACTCCGCTGTTCCTCCCTCACCCATATCCACACCTTTTGTGACTTCTTGTGCAAATCCTGACATTCCCGGTCGATGGCACGTCCTCCCATCCTTTGTGCATTCATTGCATGTCCCATTTGCTCCTTCCACTATCGGCAAACAAAACATATCCCGAACCCGGCATCCCACACAACAATACTGTTTGTGTCCGACCCGATTAATCGCAGATTCATGAGCCCTCTTATGGGCAATGATTCTATCCACCACATCGCTTTTTCTTCCCCAAGATTTTTCCTCTGATTTCTTGTTGGCCTTTCTCTCCTCCTTTTCTGCCTTTTTCCGCTCCAACCTTCTCCACTCCAATTTCTTCACTGCTTCCTTTTGCAACTCCAAAATCTCATGAATCTGTGCCTCTAAATCGGTTTCCGACCCCAAATCATCTTCGGAAATCAGATCCACAAGCGAGATAATCAGCGGCATCAACATTTAGCTCAGAAGGGAGTAGGGATAAGAGATCAGGGAACTGATAAGTTGAACCCCATCCATCACTCTTATATATCACATTAGGGGTCTTGCTTAATCATCAAACCAAACCTTGATCTTAGGCCTCGAGGGCTTGGCCTTAAAGAGGAGATACTGTTAAAACCCAGATTCATTCCCAGCTTTTTCCACTTTTCTCCGATATATTCCGATTCGTATTTCTGATTTACTCCACCCATTTTTACTTATCCCCATCCCATATTTAGTCATTCTTATCAAAGATCTACATCCTCGGTCTTATGTCCATATTTACTTCTACCCCAATCCTGTATTTGCTCCATTTTGGATTTTTGTGTTCGTATCTTTCCGATTTGGATTGTATCAATTCATTATATACAACTCCTCCATGTACTTCGTTAGTCAGTTCGAATATTGACCCACCTTGACTCAATAACTTCTCACCTCCACCTCTAAGTCTTACCTGACCTTCTGTTCTCCGAGCCCTCTGATTTACTCTGACTTCTCTGACATCCTGACTTCTGAAATACAAGGCCACAAAGGATCCAAGAGGGCGCAACCTATAAGTTGAAGCCAACATCCGTACGATTCCAGTCCTGACCTGAATCCTGAACTCCGACATTCCGATGAATCCCGACATCCGACGAGAAGAAATCTAGTTCATAACACTATCTACGTATGTAGATGGATTTCCTCCTACCTCCTGAACCTTCCATTCAGGATCCATAATTGCTAGTGATACTGCACATGGTATCACTTGTATCTGCCTGTGCAAGAGAGGCACGTGATTACTCATGTCATGCTGCACTGGTGGATCAGCGATGTCTTTGTTGATCTGATACAATGGTTGACATTTGTCAGCTGTTAATAATGCATCCCTCAGTCTATAACTGCTACTACGGGCGGATCAAGCCACTCTCGCTGACTCGATCAGTTTGTTGAAGGCATCGCCCTTGATTCAGGCAATATATGCCTCCTTGACTAGCTTATCCACGTGTTTAGCATGGAGTTCTAGCGCACAGTGCTTCCGTCGCACTGCCTTATGTTCGATCCTATCCCAGTGATCAAACTCACGTTCAAGACTAACGTGAGTGCTAGTTGTGGTACTGAAACTATCGGCGTCAGACTTCATCATCTCCCAGAGTGACTGTTGGTTCACTGCTTTGAGCACTTCTTGCTCATTGTATGTCCTTTTAGACCTGCAAATTCCTTCACAGATATTTTCTCTATTGTGAGCCTCTAGCTCATGATCTGTCTCTTCCTCAGTACACACCAGAGTACTGATGCTATCCTGCTCTAGGGTAGCGCTTGCTTCACGGGGACCATTTCTTCTGCTTGGTCCAGACAGAGGTGGCATTCTCTGTCTATCTCATTTCTTGTGAGCTTTTTCAGTCTCACGGTCGACTTAATGATCCCTATTGGGATTGTTTCCACGTTTGGGGGCCTTTCCACGTAAAGGTCCCTGTACTTCCTCCTCCAGGGACTGTATTAACAGTTCCATACCATCTCCCAGGGTTTGGAGTTGGTCCGCAGCATTGTCTGCTGCACGAGCTGCCTCAGCCACTTGTTGGCTCACTTCACGCATAGTACCTACATGTTTACAGCTCTCTTTGAGGGCTGTAATCATCCAGGCAATATGTCCGGATGTACACTCATATCGCTGGGTTTCATCTTCCTGGTGTATTGACCCATGCTCTTCCATCCCTGTTTGGGATGGTGAACTTCGCGATCTGTGATGTTCCTGAACGTACGGCAGCTGAGACATTTGCACTCCCAGCGACTTGTCAGTATTGCTCATCGGTACTTCTCTCAACTCATCAAGAGGCGATCATAACTTCGACCTGGTTGAAGTTCTTCTTGTGTTCTTAATGGGCAATATTTCATCCGTTTCTGATTCCTCCGGTGTGGATCTCATTAGATCTGCTGATACTCACTTTCAACTCATGGTGTCGGAAGCTACGGGTGTTGTAGTTCTACGAGGACTAGCTATCCTCGTCAGCATTCCCGTGTTGAAAGTGGATGCTTTAGGGCCTATTTAGACCAGGGGACACTGTCACAGCACTGGGAACAGTGGATGGATACTGAGTTTATTGAGTAGGTAAAGAAAACAAAGTGTAACTACACATACCTGGGAACAGTGGATGGATACTCAGTTAGAGAGTCATCCACCCAGTTCCCCTACGCTTTAGGGCGCTTAATAAGTGCCCAAAGTGGAGTCAAAATACATCCAAGAAAAGAAACAACAATATCCAAGCAACTACACAAGCTAGAGCGATGGGACAACCACCAAATTCAACATCCCATTCACCTGTCCACATTGTGAGCAGTCTCAGCTCTCCTGTCTGGGCCTCTGGCTGTGGCTCCAGATGTATCTTGATCCTCTCCGGATCTAGACATTCGGCTTCGAGTTCTTATCAAAGTCATAGATCTATGATCTATCAGCCACACTGTGGTGTTCTTCTATTGATTTTAGAAAATCAACAGTAAACGTCTGTTTACTGTTTTATGGGACTTCCAGCAAGTGTTGAACTCGTCGGCTTGGGTAAAAAAGATCAGTTTGATCTTTTTATTGATTTATTGCAGTACTGTCAATGAATTGGCAGTCAAAAAAGTGTAAGATACTTAATTTGTGTCACACAAACAGACTGAGCCAATAGGTTTATTGGAGTCTGCGATTAGTGTGGTTACAAGTAAAGTTAAAGTGATTATCTAAGCTAGTTGTGGACAACTGTATAGTTGTCCACTATCTACAGGCACCTAGTGGGCTGCATTACATAATCTAACCCATCAGTCACTCTGGTGACTTATCTACTCCAAACTTGTGGTATGGGTCACTGCTACGCATGACAGATCCAATTCCCTGTTTATTGTGCTCAAAGTATTTAATAATGTAGAATGGTACCATTGGCAGTTGGAGTACTATTTTTCCTATATGGCAGTATTTCCAAATACATGGTGTATGAATATTCAACTGGATTGGTTTATATATCTAAAGAGAGGATAACATGTTTCCATGTGTTCCTTTTATATTTGCACACATTTTCAGTAACTGTTGACACTTTTCCTTCAACTACACATTCAT
>MU134944.1:9620-20652 GCA_015039355.1 Ramaria rubella | reverse complement strand
TTGCATGTTTTTAGGTTTTAACTTACATGGCCCTACAGATGGGCAAACCCGGATTTCCACTACTTGACTTCTACCCTTATCAATATGATTAGTGATAACCGTGTCTGGAGGCAGGCCTTTAACTTCGACACGTCTGACTCATCCGAACCTATCAATAGCGGTGGCAAAAAACCCGCAGATCATCAGCGGAGATTGCCAAGCTTCTCCTGCAAGATGATGCCAGTGGTCGGTGGACAACGGCTGATATCAAAACACTGGGGAACGTCAAAAATCGTATCCATGCGTAAGCTAATGTGTTTGGTCACTGTAGATGGCATTAAAATTGTTTGATAGGTTGAGGAAGGGACGTACCATCACAGGCACGCACATGCGACAAGGATCCACAACGCTTCCTTCTCAAGTGAATACCAAAGGACAGCGGGGCTCCTTCCTTGACAAAGCTGCAGAGCTCGCGGCTTCTCAGAATGCTGCAATCAGTGCGGTTATCAAGAAGAACAACGAAGCACGAAGAGAACGCAAGCAGATGGACACCGATACTGCAGTCCAAATCAAGCGTATGGAACTTGACCATGAGTTGGCGATGATGGAGAGGAGAATGGAGCTGGAGCACCAATATGAGATGGCACGCCTTCAGCGGCCTTCCTCACAGGGGCTCCAGCAGGGAATCCACGCAGGTGGCAGCATGTCATCCAGTGCCACGCCAGGTCATAACACATCCATCCCAGACTTACAATCCGATTTTTCGCTAGCTTCTGATTTTTTTTCAGCTAGTCCATTCCAGGCATACAGTCCTCGGTAATGGTGACAGTTTACATTACATTTTGTGGGTAGCTACTTTTATTTGTAGCCTAATATCCCAACTGCTCAAAGAGCGTTTTCTTTAACTCTTCCCGCCGCAGCGCCCCCCGAATCATGTCTACATCATGGCCACCAGCATGATCGCGTTCGCAATCATTGAGCTCCCCATGTGCGTTACAACCGTCACGGAGTCGCTGTTCCTCCTCCAGCAAGCTCAGACCCTCGCGAAAAAATTCATTGAGCTCTATGTCCCCACCCTCTCCCTCTTCGGCTTCCTGCAACATGGCGAAATTGTGCAGAATGATGCACGCACTCACCCAGATCGTTGCAACCCGGATGTGTGATGGTTTATCAATGTGCAGGCGTAGACCACGCAAAGAAGACCATCGACCTTTCAGGAAACCGACGCAATGCTCCGAGCGTACCCGGACTCGAGAGACATAGTAGTTATATCGGGTGTTCTCCGGTAAATCTTTGTCCGGCCTGCACGTGCATTATCAAAACTGTGTATGCTGATACCAAAGGAGTATGTGCCCATACTTTTTATATGGGGCTTGACACCATGTTTGCAGTGGGTATGCCGTATCAGCCCACACCCACTCGTCTCTCCCCAGCAAAATGCTCGTGCTCCTGGGGTATCCGAGTCCCCTTCCATGCCATCGCATCGTGCTGGCTGCCCGGAAGCCCTACACCGTAATCCACAATGCGAAGGTTAGGTGTCGAAATGAGCTGTGAAATCAAGATGGTCAGAACATGTAAGTCGACACCATGAATAAACGAATACCTGAACGTTCAACGAGTAGTTACTTTTGCGGTCATACCAGGTATTTCCATAAAACCCTGGTCGCGCAAACAACGGGACAAGGGTTCCGTCCACCATTAACCAACCACCACGCCATCCAGCGCAGGATCAGCTTTCTACCCATCTGCTCGCTTCCTCCCTCTGGATATCATCGGGCCACCTCATAACCACCCGTCTAAACCCCTCATCGCACACAGCCTTCATCACCCTCCGTGTACATTTGTCAACCGTACCATAGCCTAACCCAGCCCATAGTCCTACCTTCTGCATACTCGCCGCATTTCCATAGTGTCCAAATCGATAAAGAACGACTGCAAGTTGTTGATTGACTGGGATTTGTTGTTTTTCAGAGTTGCTTTGAAAGACGGGGTGATCTTGAATCTTCGAAAGTGACACATCGAAAGTGGATGGCGTAACACGTAGTAGGCTTCGGAAGAGCGCCGGATGCTCAGCTTTATAGCGAAATAAGGTGAGCGATAGCTGAACACCGTTTTAGGGATATGAATTCTTTCTTGCAAGTATCGGGTGGCGTGTAAATCTGCGAGGACACTGAGAAATAAGGAACTCAGCTGAGGCAGCGGAGGGTCTCCATCTTCTGATTCAGACGTCTCTGAGTCTGTGTCTAGAAGCTTGAGAAGCTCGGCTTGACCTTCAGCGAGCGTTTGGAGTACGAAGAGTTCAAGAAGCTCGTTGGTAAGAGCCTGTCGCTCGGTTTGTCGTGGCATAACGAAGGTGACGTGACAAGCAGGAGAGTCACCCGAGAGTTTACGGTGTGGTGCCGAAGGGACGGCACAGGATTTTTATCTTAGGGAAAGGAATTGTCGAAACTACATGTAAACTGGTTTAAAACCGAACAGGAAATGGGGATATCACGCAGCAAAACGGTTTTGCTAGTTTTGCCGCGGATTCCCCGTCTTTCAAAACGGCCCTCGAAACCACTGTCGAAACGACACCGAAACGGTCGTCGTGATATCCCCTAATTCTGCCTAAACTCCGAATATCACCCTTCCGAACAGTTTTGACTGATCATTAGGTTTAAACACCATCTTTTCGGATTCCCGCTTTCCGCCAGTCTCCGTCCTTCTGTCACCAACGACATTATGTCGCAACACCCAGTAGGCGATCCATGCCAATCACATCCTCCCATCAAGCAAAAAATCCGGTCACTATTACATCACATATAACGACACTTGTTTCTAATCGTTCCAATGTGCTGGGAACGCCACTAACCCACTACAATCCATTGATTGACAGGGTATTGGGTAGTATCTATTTCCACACTCCTCAACAAGAAGAATCAATTCTATGACATGTCTTAGGAAACCTGCAATCTGCGTTTTTCCGAATCTCTGAAATCCGACTTTGCTGCGACATCCCCCGACCCGCCATAAATGTCCAACATCAATGCTTGTTGAAACCTCAACTCGCAACAACAATGTGGAAACTTCAGTGCATTTCTGATAGGAAAATCCATTACATCGATTCTTCCAATTCCCGACAAGCGATCATCAATATTCCGCTACATACTCCGACAGATCACATCTATTGGAGGGAGAGAATCTCACTTTGAAAAATCATTTTCCTTACTCCAGTTCTGCCAGAACCACCTCGAGAACATTAACGAGACTCTAGCTATAGGATTTCATCCGATATACTCCGAACAGTACGTCTGTACTTCCTCGAGAACACCCCAGGACGATCTCCAAGCCTGAATGCCGAATCTCCCCAAAGACATCCTTCCATGTCCAAGATTCAGTTTTCCGACCTCCGATTTCCAGACTTCCGAATCCGACTATTCAAGATGACTATTCAAGATACAATGCACTCTAAGTCTAGTCATCAATACCGATTTCTGCGTTATGGGACAATAACCGACAAACCGCCTTCAGAAACAATAACGATCTCCTTTGGAAGGTGCTGTTAAACCCTCGTATCCATGAACGCACCATCCGTACATCCTCTGACTCATGTCTCCGATTCCGACTCTTCAACCATTAGGACAATATTCCAGGCCAAATATCAAAACATTTCAATTCCTACCTTTCCGACACCCTTTTCTTCCCTACACGACTTCCTTACTCTGTTCCCTTGCAAACAGTTCTCTGAAATCCTGAACTTCCGATTCACTCCTCTTGTTCTCCTTCAAGTCTGAACTTCCGATATTCTCCAAATTTCTCAGGAAATCCGTGATCACAATGGTTTCCACCAGACAACATCAAGACCACTATCGAGAAATTTTCCAAGAAGACACTGTTCATCTCCTTAGGAAAGCCAATATGTTTCCGATGAATCTTTCGGTCCTCCAACACTCCAACTCCTTACCGACCTTCCAACGCTTGAGGTAGACAATGGGACGTCTACCTTAAAAGGGGAGTAGCCACTATGTTGACAACTTATCTATTCCAATCCCCCACTCCGACTCTGATCTTTTCCAACAATTTCCAACCCAACGCTTTGATTTTTTTGTTCCTACTAAGTCACTATTCACATCCCGTAATTCCAGAACTCCTTCGACATCTACGACTGTTCACATCCTGATACTCTGACTATCTCAACTTCTTCATGATTCTTACATGTCTAATCCCGACCCCGAGGTAATCCTGACATTCGTCCAGTTCCGACTTCTCTGGTTCTCCGACACCCTTGATTCACTGTTTCTCGTCTTTCCAAGTTTTTCGTATTTCTGATCACTTTCATTGATCTAATCATTTCTGTTGTTCCGAGCTTTTTCATTTTTTCCGATCGTTTCATTTTTCCAATCTTACACCAATAAGAAATAACTTCATTGTTTAAACCCTTCTACATTACTTCACTGAAATTCCTCTAATTTATTTATATTACTTTTCACCTTCCGACTCCCATTCACTGCATCGTTTCCTCCTCTGGCCCATTCACCTCCAGGTCAAGCCCCGCCGTTTTCCCCAACTCCTCTTCCACTTGTCCCTCCAAATCTGCATCTCCCAGATTCACCGCCTCCTGACCAATTCCCGCCTCTGGTTCCTGACCGATTCCCGTCTCTGGTTCCTGGCCGATTTCCGCCCCCTCCCAAACCTCCTCCTCTGGAACCCCCTTTTCTGGTATCTCCGGGACGACATTGACATCCATCCCAATGTTGTCCACCTCCTTCGCCTTCGCCTTCGCCTTGTCCGCCGCCTTCTCCGATTCCGGTTGCGGCCCAACGTTTCCATCCTCATTCTCTGACTCAGCTTCCGAGCCCAACTCCGGTTGCGGTACCAACACCCTGTGATACGCCTCCCACTGCTTCTTCCAGAATTTGAACTCAATCTCCGCTATCCGGTGCGACTTCTTCAACGTATTGTTGAAAGTCGCCATTCCCTCCACGTTGTAACGGAGCCACTTGGTGAGGGAATGGATTGTCTTTTGGAGCCCGCGGACTTCCACCGCAAGCCCCACATCCCCTGCCTTGTCCTCCATGTTGTCCTCCGTTGCCTGCTCCTTTCCTTTACCTTTCCCCGACGATGCCACCCCATCCCGATCTGCGACCGCTTCCGCCCGATGCCTTTTTGTTGCCAGTCCTGGTCTGGCCTCTGCGTTCTCCATCTGCACCCGCCTGGACACAGGTAACGCCGACTTCCCCACCATCTCCGCCACAAAATCCGCGTCGCCTGGCCTTGTACATTTCTTCTGGTCATTCTGACACCGAAGGCAGGCCCGCTTCCGCAACTTTCCAGTCCTCTGCTCCTCATCGACGCACTCTAAACCCCATGTCCAACGAAGCACGCACCTATTGTCGAAGTCATCGGCCTCCAACCACACATCCTCAAGATGCCGTTTGCAGCCTCCGACGATTTCCAAGCCACCTTTTGGATTCTGGTCGCCCTTCTGTTCTCTGTCGACCTTCTCTGGCTAGTCCGATCTCCTGTCAAATCCATCAATCAGCACACAAATTCCGACTTACCGAAAACATTTTGAGTCAGGCCTCCTCCTGCCTCAACTCCTCCTGCACCGCCTGCATTGACTCAGCTTTCCGCCGATCCGCCTCCTCCTTCCGCCTCCTCCTTCCACTTCCTTCTCTTTTGCCTTCCGATCCCTTTCTTCCTGCTCCTTCTGCTCCTGTTCCTCCTTCTCCTTCTGCTCCCACTGCTTCGCCGCCTCCCTCTCCTGCTTTTCCCGCTTTGCCTTTGCCCTTCTCCGCATCTTAGCCTCCAATTCCGCCCTCCTCTGCTCGTACTCCCTCACTTCAGCAGCGAGTTCTTCACCGGAGCTGACTTCAATGACGGAACGAGTGGGCGACAACAATTTGGAACACAATGGCATTTTGGCTTGGGTGGTGGTGGTAGGGGATCAAAAGTGATTTGCTTTTCACAGAGCGTTTTGTCCTATATATATGTCCAATCCAAGATCTCAGCCTTTATGGATAACCGACACCCAAAACTTCCCATGGCATTCAATAGCATAATCAGCCTTGAGGGCCTGGCCGTAAAAGGGAGATACTGTTAGATCCCAGATCTGACCCATGTTATTCCAACGTTTCACGTATTCCGATAAGCTTTTTCTGCTTATTTCCAACATGTCCCCATTATTATTCTTAATCACGGCTCTATCTTGATATTATCCCCATATGTCTTATCTCGATTCCCATATTCGCTTTGATTTTGGAACTCCATATCACGCACCCTTATCTTCTGTTCCTGATTTCGGAATCCCGCATGTCTTAAATATGTTTTCTCTTCATCAAGCTTCTTTAGCTTGTAAATCGTATTGTATTGCTTCACTACCTTTTCGTGTCACTACTTCTTGTATCACCTCCTATCTCTTATATCGTATATCTTATACCCCTTTACATCTCACATCCTTTATATCTTGTTACCTCAACTCGTTATTCCAATATAACTCGTAACATCCTGATATCTCGCCCATCCTCTATCGTTCAACATTTATTATACTTCGTTGCTCCAAAATTTCTACCTGCAATAAGGCCTTCCAACCTTATTCCGATACACTCCAAGTTATTCCAACCTTATTCTGATTATTCCAAATCATTCCAATTATTCCGATCATTCCAAATCATCCCAATTATTCCAACCATTCCGATCACTCTGATCACGCCGACCCTACCTCATCTGACATCCCTCCTTGATTACACTTGCCTTCCAGAAAAGCTAGTCTTTACTCGATATTGATTTATCATTACCCCTACCTCTCTGCATTAACTATACCACTCTGAACACCCAAAGCCCCCGCTCATCTCTGATAAGTCTCAACGCATCATTGGCACTGACCTTCCGAATAGACCCGACCAATCAGAAACCTGATAACACTCTGGTCTTCAGTCCGAAATACCAGGGCAATAGAAATCCAAGAGGGTGCAACCCATAAGTTGAAGCCAACGCCTGTGTAGATCAGTCTTCGGATCTCCGACTTCCGAGTCATCCAGTATTTCCATGCATTTCCAAATATTGCGACTACCGACCTCGGTCAAGGAGAGCTCTGACCAAATCTGACCCCAACGTCAAATCCGGCAAACCCTAACAGTCCGACATCGAATCCGGCACGTGTCCCTAACAGGTGAGGAGAATCAACAGTGCAGCCTTTTATAGGCTGCACTGTTGACAGGTCATGTGACTCATGACCTATGTTCCCTGTGAATGTAGGTCACAAGTCATGTGACCTTTGCAGTCACACAAACCTTAAAAAAAATAGGGTTTGTGTGACTGCAAAAGTCACATGATCTGTCAACAGTGTGGCCTATAAAAGGCCACACTGTTGACTCTCTTTGCCACTGCCCTCCCACCTTTGTTCTGAAGGTGGGGGGGCAGTCTAGTTAGTTTAGTTAATATATATGTGTTTATTCAGAGTACATCCATCAGCTAGTCAATAGAAGCTAGCTAGCTGGGCATAAGCTGGCTTCTGGCTAGTCATTCCTAAGCTGCTAGTTGACTATGAGCCTTGTCTGTGTTACTCATTGGCACTTCTCTCGACTCGTCAAGGGATGATTGTAACTTTGACCTGGTGGAAGTTCTTTTTGTTTTCTTAACAGGCAATCTTTCATCTGTTTCTGATTCCTCCTGTGCAGATCTCATTGGATCTGCCGACACTCGCTTTTGACTCCTTGAGTTGGAGGCTACGGGTGTCGTAGTTCTATGAGGACTAGCTATCCTCATCGACATTCCCACTTGCCTGTCCACATCGTGGGCAGGCTTGACTCTCGTGTCTGGGCCCTTTGCTGTGGCTCCAGACATATCTGGATCCTCTCCAGATCTAGATGCTCGCCTCTGCATTCTTCATGAAGTCATAGATCTACAATCTATCTGCCACTCTGTGGTGTTCTTCTATTGATGTAGAAGAATCAACAGTAAATGTCTGTTTACTGTTTCTGAAGAATCTGGTGAGTGTTAAACTCATTGGCTTGGCTAAAAAGATTGGTTTGATCTTTTTGGTTTATTGCAGTGCTGCCAATGTAATTGGCAGTCAAAAAAGTGTAAAGCTTTTACTTTTTCACACAGAACAGACTGAGCCAATATTTTATTGGTGTCTGTGAGTTGTGTGGTTACAAGTAAGTTCTAGCTGCTTATCTAATTACTTGTGGACAACTGTATAGTTGTCCACTATCTACAAACACCCCTAGTGGGTGGCTTATATAATACAGCCCACAAGTCACTCCAGTGACTTGTATACTCTAGATAGTAGCATATATGCTACTATTATATGTACTTTCTTACAGAAACCGACAATTCCACTGGAACATTTTTCTTTCCAAGCTTCATTATTTCCAACTTTGATTCACCTTATTCCTTGAAAACCCCTTTTTCTGAACATTCCAAAATCCCCAATTCATTTCATCCTTTATTCCTTCTTCAATGTTTTAACATTCTGACTTCCTCCAAATTCTCCAGTAATCTGTGATTACAACAATTTTCAACTGGACAACATCAAGACCATGTTATGGGAAAATTTCCAAGAAATCTCGCTCACATTTCCTGGAATTCCAAACACACTTCCTCAACAAATCCTTCAATTCTCTGATACTCCAGCTCCTTGTATTCTCCTTCCCGACGTTTGAGGTAGACAATGGGATGTCTACCTTGAAGGGGGAGTAGCTTGTGAGGGGACGTCAATGGACTGTAAGACGAATGCATCTAACCCAAGTGTATAACAAGGATAGCGAATATACATGAGCTATCTACTGCTTATATAGACGTATGAGAACCAGGGGCATCTAGATAGAGAACATATCTAATGGCTATCGTCCAATCGATAAGCGCAGCACTGTCTACCAATCAGAGATACTCAAGATAACCAACCGAATGATAACTAAAGATAGAACATTAGGTCTATCACATGTCTGTGATAGGTTGGAGATGGACTAAGATAAGGAGATAAGAAGGATGTAGTACCAGGTACATACTCCCCAGGAGTCTACTGGACTGTAGAACTCCACTGTAGTAAGTGTGGAGTTCCCCTTACATAGCTATTATGTTGACACTACATCTTTCCCGATCATCCACTCTTATGCCTATTTTTTCTGACTCAATTCTTCCAACCTTTTCAGTCACCCTTGTTTTCACCGACACTTCTGACAACACTTTTCCAACCCAACCCTTCTATTCATCTTGTTCCTACAACAATTCTATTTACATCCTGAATCCCGAAATCCTTTCAACATCTATAACCTTCACATCCTGATATTTTCTGATTTTCCCAAACCATCCTTACAACTTTACCAAGTCCAATCCTGATTCCAAGTCTTGTCACCTGACTTCACTCCAATTCCGACTTATTCTGATTTCCAAAATCTTTGAACTGACTGAAACATTCTTGATTTTTGCCACTTTTCCCTGGTTTTCTGATCACTTCAACTTTTCCAATTTTTAAGACTATTTCATTTCTTACACTAACTAAAGTACTTTTCTGATTTTCTTCTGACTATTCTATATTACTTTTGCACCTTCCGATTTTTCTTCCAATCCCCATTTACTGCATTGTTTCATCCTCATATGCTTCAGCCTCTGGCTCAGGCCCTTCTGCCTTCTCAGTTTCCTCCCCAGTCTTCTTCTCCAAATCCACGTTCTCTGGATTGGCTGTTTTCTCACTATTTTCTGCCTCCAGTTCCTTGGCAATTTCTGCCTCTTTCAGAACCCTGTTCCCTGATACCACTGGAATGACACCCACGTCCATTCTGTCTCCTTCCCTTTTCCTTTCCCCTTCTCTGACTCCTTTTCCAGCCCAGCCTCTGGCCCGACGTCTTCTGCTGTGTTTTCCAACTCAACCTCCAACTCCATTCCCGGTTGCGGTGCTGATGTCCTGTGGTATCTTTCCCACCACTTTTTTCGGAACTTGAGTTTGATTTCTGCTATCTTGTGCAAGGTCTTCACCAACTCATTGAGTGCCACCATTCCCTCAACATTATACTGCAGCCACTTTGCCAGATTGTGAATTGTTTTTCGGAGCACACAGATGTCCTCTGCGAGCCCCGAATCCTCTGATTCTTCCTCCACCCAGTTGTTTTCTGGCACCTGCACCTTGCCTTTGCCTTTCCCCAACACCACCTTAGCATCCTGATCCATGGCCTTTTCCAACCACCATTTTTTGCTCACCGGCCCCAGCCTGGCCTCTGCGTTTTCTGGCTGAACCCACCTGTGCACTGGTACCAACACTTTCCCTGCCATTTCCACAGTGAAATCTGTGTCGCCTGGTTTCGTGCATTTCTTCTGATTGAGCCCGCATTGAATGCAGGCCCATTTCCTTGACTTGCTGCTCTTCCGCTCCTTGTAAACGCACTCCAACCCACGAGTCCGACAAAGCACACAATGCTCATCGTACTCGTCAGCATCTGACCACACGTCTTTGAGTCGTCATTTACAGCCTGTAAAATGTGAGAAATAATGAATTTACTCATTGATTTCATGCCACAAAAATGCAAGGACAATCTTGGTTTTCATTGACATTTTCAACAGAAAAGAACCAAAATTTATCCAAGATTCCATAGTAGAAAAAAGGATAGAAAATTAGTAAAATATGTGAGATTTTCATGAGATTTTTCAAAACTATTAGCCAATGAATAATCCAACATTTTTCTTTAGTTTTTGCAAGGAAAAACCTGATGGATAAATGTTTATCCAATGGATAATCATTCACCCATAGGCAATATATAACAAGTTTTTTGAACCGAAAAGACAATGAAAAAGTCAATGGATAAGAGTTTATCCCCTTTTTGGACTACCTATTTACAAATAGGTTACCTATTAGTGGGTATCCGTTATATATTGTTCAAAAAACTTGGCTTTTCTGTTACTTTTTCAGTTACCTATTCTCAAATAGGGAACCTATTAGTAAGACGGTATCCGTCTTGTAAATGGGGTATACCTTCTTACTAATAGGTTCCCTATTTGAGAATAGGTAACTGAAAAAGTAAGGGAAAAGCCAAGTCTTTTGAACAATATATAACGGATACCCACTTACTAATAGGTT